>CM071572.1:4093067-4281973 GCA_036426205.1 Ascaphus truei
CCTACATCCAAATAACTTTGTAGGGTTTTTGTTTCAAGCCAGTATTTACCCTCGGTAAGTAATAACCTCTCCAATATTTTAAATTGGTCTTTAGCGGATAATTCCGTTGTTTCATTAGACTGACCATGTAGCACCTCATCTGTAAAAAGGAGCCTAAAATGCTCCTCCCTTTTCTCCCTACAGTTAACCAAACTCCACACCATATTGGACTAGAATGATATCCGCAGATAAATGCTTAAAAACTAAAATATTACAAACCTAGGGTATTAAGTGCAGCAACAGTAGTGAGCAAAAACAGTGATAGAAAAAATAAATAAACCATGCGCAATTAATTAACCTCTAAGTGATGCGGTGCAGTGCCCGTAACTTTAGATAATAGTGATGTAACCCAGTATAGAGTCCACAGAAGACCACAGTGGAAATAAATAAAATAAATAACCGTGATCTCAGAGGAATTGGTTAGGCTCTAAACCTAAGGGTAATTTTATTTGCGGCAAATGTTCTATCTGTAAGTACCAACACCCAGATAAGAATAAATTTTATTCCAAAAATACTAATGAAGTTTTTAATATTGATGATTTGTATTTATTTATTTATTTAGATTTATTTATTTATTTATTGTGGGGCTGCTGTGTGTGAATTTTTTTTATTGTGGGTAGCGGGGGTGGGTGAAGGGGGTATTAGCCCCAACGGTGGTTGTTTAGGGCTTGCGGGGGGGTAGCTGGAGGGGTTAACCCCTTCATGACCGTAGCGGTATTAACTGCTACGGTCGTGAAGGGGTTAAGTGCACCTGCAACCCCCCGCAAGTCATGAACTCACACCAAGGGCCTTCACCCACCCCCGCTACCCACAATAAAGCGGGCACAGTGGGTTAACCCCTTCATTGCCTTAGCGGCTATCAGCTATGGTAATAAAGCAGCATTTCTGTATTTTAATAATATTGTGCAGGAGCAGGGGGTCCCTTGAGCTTTGATTTGTGGCTCAGGGAACACCCTGCTCACTGTACAATATTATTAAAAATACATTCATGCTGCTCCGTTACCATAGCACATAGCCGCAAAGGTAATGAACGAGTGTTTATTGATATGGGTGTTTTATTCATACTGTAGATGTGCAGAGGGTCTCCGGAGCGGAACTGCTTTGGTTTTAGGTCCGGGAACCCCCTGCTTCCCGAGATACAGACCCTTTTATGGGGTGCCGGTATCCCTCTGCTTTGTTTACATTCCGCGGTCACGTGATCGGGACCTTGAAATGCAGAGGGATACCAGCACCTCATAAAGGGGCCTGTATCTAGGGAAGCAGGGGGTCCCCGGACCTGAAACCAATGCGGTTCAGCTCCAGAGACCCCCTGCACATCTACACTATGAATAAAAATGTATTTTAAATCATTTTTAATGTGCCGATGTTTGCGCAGAGAGAGCAGCGGATCTATCTCTGCTGCAAACACATCTCGCCCCCACCGGCCTTTAGTATCATTGATGTGCATATACATTACTGTATGTGTACAGTATGTTAGGGGTTATAGGGTTTGTTGTTATACAGTATATATACTGTATATATACTGCATTACAATTCATGAATTTATGCCTTCTGGCGGACATGCGAAGCATTGCAGCCTATTAAATCCTGAACCATTATCAATTAACACATCAACCGCGCGTCAGCCGGGCATGTCCCGTGGCTGGGAACGCGGCATGCTCCGGGTGAACATCGTCGCATTCCAGGAACAAGCCAGGGACAAACCGGTTATTTGTTAGAATAAAGTCTGCTGCAGCAGTATACAGTACATACAGGGTAAGAAATTATTTGTTTGGAAATGCTTGTTTTCAACTATTTCAATGTATTTTGATATGCTGCTATTCTTAAATGTGTGTAATTTAATTTTTAATTAGATAGATGTAATTTATGGTGTTCTATGCTGTACTTTAGGTCAGGGTGAGGCTTGCTTTGTTATAGTGTGTTTTGTGTACTTCTATTTTGTCAGATGTTTACATTTTTGGAGAATGGTTTTGTTTAACGATTAAAAGAGTTAATTGTGTAATTGATTTGGTTCGTATTTTAATTGTTTTGGGATTTCATTAATTAATGGTAATTTATTTTGGTTGGCTTGCTTGGTTTAAATAGAATACTTGTTTGGATTTGATTGTATTTTCTTTTGAATATTTAATTATTTACATTGATTGGCAGAGTGTACATGGTGCACAGATTTTATGCATCATGTAAACAATGTCAATTCAATGTTTGGATTGGCATTTGATGCTTTTGATTGGCATATGACAATGATTCTATTAGGAAATAGGATTTTGTTTTACTGTGGCAGATATGGAGGAGTGGTATTTGTATTAATGCATGTTTTACTTAACCCTTAAACATTTCTTTGTATATTGGTTCATCATGTGTCTATATATATATATATATACTCAGGTGAATGAAAATTAATGTATTAAATACAGCACATAACTCATATTCACCTGAGTGCTGTCTCCTTTTTGCTGCTATGCAGTAATGTATACATATATATATAGCATATGAAGGAACGAGTGTTTATTGATATGGGTGTTTTATTCATACTGTAGATGTGCAGAGGGTCTCTGGAGCAGAACCGCTTTGGTTTTAAGTCCGGGGACCCCCTGCTTCCCGAGATACAGGCCCCTTTATGGGGTGCCGGTATCCCTCTGCTTTGTTTACATTCCGCGGTCATGTGATCGGGAACTTAAATGCAGAGGGATACCGGCACCTCATAAAGGGGCCTGTATCTCGGGAAGTAGGGGGTCCCCGGACCTGAAACCAATGCGGTTCAGCTCCGGAGACCCCTTGCACATCTACACTATGAATAAAAATGTATTTTAAATAATTTTTAATGTGCCGATGTTTGCGCAGAGAGAGCAGCGGATCTCTCTCTGCTGCAAACACATCTCGCCCCCGCCGGCCTATAGTATCATTGATGTGCATATACTGTATAGTACTGTATGTGTATGTTAGGGGTTATAGGGGTTGTTGTTATACAGTATATATATATATACTGCATTACAATTCATGATTTTCTGCCATCTGGCGGACACGTGAAGCATTGCAGCCTATTAAATCCTGAACCATTATCAATTAACACATCAACCGCGCGTCAGCCGGGCATGTCCCGTGGCTGGGAAAGCAAAAGGAACGCGGCATGCTCCGGGTGAACAGCGTCGCATTCCAGGAACAAGCCAGGGAAAAAACGGTGATTTGTTAGAATAAAGTCTGCCGCAGCACAGTAGGCACATTGTCCCGAAAATATCTCCCTTTGAAAACGCAAGTGCGACTCACACTAGGGTACCCTTCTTAAGCACAGCCCAGAAAGGTGAATGAGGCACAAGGATGAATAGGTACACCTGTTGCTGAGGGAATCCCAAGATTAAGGGGGGTACCCCTGCTAGTGCCCAGGTGACCAAGAACCTGTATTGGGTTAGTGGGTGCCCCAACCGTATATAAGGTTGAGGGGGAACTCTCAGAGTCCAGACTAAGTCCAAGAGCCAGAGTGTGGGGAATATGGCAGATATAAATAAAGTCTTGGTCCAGGGGGGGGGGAAGGGAGCGGTACAATCAGGAACACACTGAAAATATAAAAAGATAAAAAAAAAATAGTGCAGTAAATTCAAACAGTGTGGGAAATAATTGAATCTTGGCTCGGTTAGAATTCCTACTTACAACATGTAGAATAAATGTAAGCAGTGGTCTGACTCTGTCAGTATAGATAAGGTTAGATCTTCAGCAGAGAAGAAGACTCTGGATAGGAGATAACTTCATACAGGGTTCATTGAAGTGATGGAAACTCAGATTCACGGAGAGTGTTGAGATCATATAGAAAGGAAACGAACCATAGTGTAGATCACAAAACACAATTTTATCCAATCAAGCAGAGTAAGAAATGTACTTACAATAAGAACATAAGATATGTACACGTAACAGTATCGTGAGACAGTAGAGGGCTCTTAGTTGAAAGAAGTCAGCTGGACTTTCTCCCTTGGCTCCCACCTCACCACCGATGGATGGCGTCTGACGTCACTTCCAGTAAACGGGTGATGACATCCGGTAGAGAGCGGGGAAGATGGATCTCAGCAGATCGACAGCAAATTTGGCAGGCACCTCACACGTCTTCACTCATGGAGCAACTGCAGCAGACTGACGACAAGGCTCAACGCGTTTAGCTGTTCATAGACAGCTTCCTCAGGAGCGAATAGTAACCCTTATGGTTGTTCAGTATTATATACTATGGTTGATTGAAATCAATTAACGGACTAACCGTCTATAACAATTAAAAAATTAACCCACAGGTTGCCAAAAACTTTGGCACATCACTCTGCGGTCCAAAAAAGGCATTGCATAACATAACATAACAATGTGACATTTTATTAATATACTAACACTCAAAAGATATGGTGGTTAAAAATGGCGAACAATATTATTAAAAATACATGAATCGGATGGAATAAAAGAGAGAGAAAAACAAGTGATTAGTAGACAATTTGGGTAAAAAATCAATTAGTTGGAAAAAACTCATTAAGAATATAAAATAGCTTAAAAAAGCTTAAAAAGTATAAAAATGTTAAAAATACACAAAATATACAAAGTGCAATGTGCAATATGTATAAGCAGCAATCTTGAATTAAGTGCAAAAAGCAACAGTAGAATAAGAAAAAACTGGCAATCTAAAGGGGGGCGCGGAGGAATTAGATCAGAAAAGGTATAATTTCAAAATCAGCATTTAAGCCGTATGGGATGAGTGTATTTAATTTGTGTATCCAATACATCTCTCTTTTACTGAGATCCAGTTCTCTACTACGTCCTCTCCAGTGTTGTAAAACGTTCTCAATTACAGTAAATTTCAGATCTCTAGGATTGGAATTATGGTATTTGGCAAAGTGCTTACAAATTCCTTGGAAGGTTGAGAAGTACTGCTGCGGCCAAGTTTATTCGAGCATTTGCCCGTTCTTGGCCGCAGCAGTAGCCTGGCGCGCGCCCGAGGGTGACGGGCGAGCGCCGAAGCAGCGGAAGAGCGCCCTCCGATCGGGGCGCTCTCCCTACCGCTGCCGGGTCCGCCGGGTCCCCCGGAACCCCCTGCCGCCGTCCCGCGATCGCGGGACACCAGGGCTCCCTCGGGGAGCCCTGGACGCGCGTGCAGGGGGCGCAGGCTCCCGAAGACGCGTGACCGCGCGTCTATGACGCGCGGCACACCGAGGGGCGGCCACTAGCAAGCCGGGAAATCTCCCGGCTTGCGGTACCGGCCACACTTTAATAAAGTGTGTCGGTAATGTATTTTTGGTTACACACCTTTTCACTGTGTGTTAATTTTTGCAATTTAATTATATTGAGGGTGTTATATAGCGCCGATACAAATCACTTGGGTTCAGATATAAATAAAGTACATCATTTTTCCTCTTCTGTCCCCCATACCCAGAGATTTAGTAGTATATAAAAAACATACTTTATTAATGTACTGTAATGTGCTTGTTACATTCGGAACCAATGTCCAAACAGGATGCCCGAGCTAACGCATAGGCGCCGGTACAGTATGTCTGCTTGACATCGGAGTTCAAAGCAGTCAAAGGATGCCAGAGGGGAGAATAGCATTTGGTCAGCGGGGAAAGTCGGAGTACCAGGTCTGGAGATCAATGGCAGTCCTCCGGGATGCCACTTGCTCTGCCAGACCTGGTGGAGCATGCCCGGCGATGGTATTGAGATAGCCAGGGAGAGAGGTGGCAGGCTTGTGCATGTCTCTTGGCTATTTCATATTTCCCGCTGACCCGGCTTTTCTAGCCGGCTTGGCTCTGATTGGCTTCTTGAGATAGTTCCCTCATGTTGATTGGCTGCTGAGTTTTGTGAATGAAAATCAGAATACTATAAGAATCTGTGAGCCAATCAGATTCGGAGTTCCCTGTTGTAAGATTGTGTGTGGGCTTTTCAAAGTTGCTTCTGCGTGAATAGCAGAGCAACCGGCTTTGATTTCAAGCCTGAAAAGACTGCCTGTTAGCGTCTAAGTCCCGACTTTTGCATCCACATTCTCAGAAACGATCGTAGCAGACGCGGCTAGGATTTCATGCTGATTTGAGTTCCAGGAGATTTGGACTAACTCGCGGTCAAGAAATGCCAATTTCTCAAAAGAGAAGGGAGCGGTGACAAATTAACTTTATGCCGATTTGGGTTCCAGGAGATTCCGGACTAAGTCCCGGTGAGGGTAAAACTCTTATTTAGAGTCCCCTGCACTTAAGAAAGTCTAGTTTTCGACCCCAGTCCCAAAGTAAGTGTGTATTTTTGTCTGTATTTTGTGTATCATTTTGTGTCAGCGAATTTATGCTGAATAAATTACAATTTATTTCATTACCCTGTTTTGCTCAATGAATGATCCTGGTGTAGCCATGTGTAAAATTAGTGTACATATCTCTTTCTCATGCTGGCAGTAAACCTGGTAAGTATGCAGGATTGCCAGCAACAATCATGGAGGTTTGCCTTCAAACACTGGTGAGGTGTCATATGTCCCAAAGGAAGTGACAACATGCTTTGTGTCCACCCCTAGTGACACAGAGGGTGTCTGTTTTCTGGAGGTGATATAAGACACAGAACTGCCTAAAGTTAGCAGTTCAGTTCTGTTGGTGTTTTGACTCTGTTCAGGAGAGTCATGTGGAGGTCTGCAACAGTGTTGCAGAGGCTGATGCAATAGCTGTGAGTCTGGGCAGCTCAAGAGAGACAAGCTGGTGAATCTCCCTGAGAGGAGAGGTGGAAAGTACTCCATTAGGAGAAGGAGGAGCCTTCCAGATGGAGTGCAGCAGAGAGATGAGCGGCTGAGCTGACCGCTGCAAGGGGCAGTCTGCCTATACCATCATCAATAAAGATGCCCTTGTTCACAAGAACCCCAATGTGTGCAGAGATCCTTATGAGGTGGAGGCGCTGCACTGTATGTAGGTAGGACTCTAACACACTACCTCAGCTGCCTGTCTGGGTTGGCCATTCCCCACACAACATCATGCGGGAGACTCAGGAGTCCTGTTGCCAACAGGTGCACCACCAGACACGACCATGTAATGGGGACTGGTTAGACCACAGGGGCCAATGTGAGATTGGGTGGGTCAGTCAGGCTAGAAAATCCGTTTCATTTGTAGGCGCTGCTGAGATCCCTGTCAACAGGACAGGCTTTTGCTAGGCACACTGGGAAACAGGAGAGTGTATGCTGCCACTTTTTGCTGTGTTGGGATGGGACCCAGGCATAGTCAGGGGAACTGATGGAGTTGTCAGACTGCAGGGACGACCTGGGAACCTGAGAGGAGTTGGGAGTCTGGAGCCGGCTATAGCTGTCCTAGTCACCTTGAGGTAGTGCTAGTTGGTAGGATGCTTAAAGGGATAGCCTGTTAACGTGGTCAGGAATCCTGGAGAGGGTCTGCGCTAGGCTGACCAAGAGAGGTAGACGCCCAAGTACTGCATGGAAGAGCCAGAGTACTCTAGCCCATTCCAGACCACTTACCTTAGGGAGCACAGACTGGGAGGAAGGAGATAAAGCAGACACAGAGAAAGTTTGCCTAGCCTGAGGTAGTGCAAACACAAGTCCGGCCTACATTAGGTACGCAAGGTGGTGCATCAAGGCAATCTTTATTGTATCGGTGTGGCAGCTGCCCCGCAGAGAGGAGCTCCATGTACAATAAAAACATATACAGTAACCAAATGGCGACTGCAAGAATGGAGGATCTGCGCTGTGCGGAAGGTCCAAAATGGCGGACAGAGGCAGACGGAGAGAGCACACATGGAGTGTGTGCGGGTGAAGAGCAAGCTACGGAAACGACTTTTGGGAGCCAGCTGTGGAGTGGCGCGAAAGCTGTGGCCGCGCCGTTTTTGTCCTGTCTGGGACCTAGGGGTACTGCCCCGGAGGACAGTGAGGAGGATATTGTAGTGGTGTGTGGGGAGAGTGATGGATTTGCTTGCCAGTCAGCGTACAATACATACAGAGCTACCTCAGTTGCTAAAGTGAATGGCCGAGTGAACCAAAATGGCGGCTCCCGCTTCCCTGGGAGACCGCGTGGGCCGAGTGCAGAGAATTCTGCAAATGCAAAAGTTGCAGACAGTTGGCCGGGATTGGCGCCAAAGAGAGAACCCCACCCTGTTGGGGGTAGTGGCGCGAAAGCTGTGGCCGCACCCTCCAGGACTGTGACAGGCTCAGAGCCAATTATGGGCCATAACGTGAATCTGTGGGACCCTCCCCAAATATTCACCAGGGGGAGGGGTCTCTACCTCTGCCAAGCGAGACCCGAGTTGTCTGAGGGAGGAGCTGGATGTGAGCTTCCTGTCCCACAGTTGCAAGGAGCTGGTGAACAGGAGAGACCACTGTGCAAAGTGTCTCCCGTAACCAGCACTACAAAGAGCGAGATGGATATTGGGGTATATCCCTATTCATTGCCAGGAGTCTTCCTGGTAGTCAAGGCTGGGGACAAAGAGACATTGCGGTGCCTGTGCATGCAGTGCAGGTTGCCCAGTGGAGAAGCCAGCACAACGGCTTGGTGCCCCCAATGTGGCGTCCACTACCTAGGGGCCGTGCAGCCCTTTGTACCAGGGCAGACCGTGGAGGCTGGAGCGGACACAGCCATGCTGACGGCTGAAGCCCCGCGTGCGGCCTGCAAAGAACCAGTTGATCCCGGTACCTGGGGATCGCTCCTGATGATTAAGACGGAGCCGGAAGAGAAAAAGACCTACTGCTCCGACAAAGTTTAATCTAACTAAAGACGCAAGCTGGCCGGGATCGCAGCAGGCTTGCCGCGGGACCATTCTCCGGTTTAAAACCGGAGTTTCCCGCGCTTTGGCGCTTACTATTGAAAGCGCCCGAGGCGCAGGAAAAACTGGCCGAAACCCGGCCAGGTTTCGGCGGAGACAGCCGCGCGGCGCACACGTTTTTTTCAAAACGCGGTGCTGGCCGAGTTAGATTAAACTTTGTCGCCAGTGTACCAGTGAGGTGAGGGCCGAGAACCTCCCCAACGGTCCCCTGTTGGAGCGCCACTCCCTGAATCGGAGTTCAACTCCTCGGACGAGGAGCAAGCAACCCCGACGACGGTGGTGATGCGCCTACCGGCAGACCACTACAGCGGTGCTGTGACAGAGACCGGCACTTACCTGTGTCGCGGCGGAGCAGAGTCTCGTGTCGCCGGTGCAGAAACAACCTGAGAGGGAGTCCCACGGCCGTGTGACTGGCGAGCGGACGGCGGAGAAGGAACCATCCCGACCGACGGAGCAGTAAGCGACATCCTTGCCCTCCCCAGGCGCCGTTGGTGGCAACGGCGGAGAGAGGCCTAACCCAGGTCCGAGCAGAAGCGGAGAGCATAACCCTCAACTTCCGGCGGCGGACATCATTCTGGAGGAAGAGGTTCCGGTGGGGAACCCAACGAAAGATGGCGGTGAGTCCTGCGAGATCCATGACATAATTTCTGGTTGGCACAGCGGAACCGGATGGAAGATGGCCACGTCCTCGCGGACAAGCAGCTGTACCAGGTCGCCTGGGTCCGGGAAGAGCTGGCAGGCCCTGCGGAAGCCTGGGAATAAGGAGGCGAGTGGACCGGAGTGCCAGTCCGATGGTACCGGGCAAGGTAGCGAGAAGTTGCGGGTCGGAGCCCCGCGTATGCCGGCGGTGTTCCCCTATGCCCAACCCCCGGCCATAGTTAAAACCCCTGCCCCTGTCACTTTCTCATCTGGGTCCCAGTCTAGCCAAGGGTTGTCTGGGGAGTCCCGAGCCACTTTTGATGAACGGACTGGGGAAAACTTGGACTGGGGCGAGTGCTTTACATCTGATGATGGGTCGGGAGGGGAAATGTCTATGCGAAGAGTGTCATCATTTACCAGTGATAATAGTAGTACTATTAATGTAAGGTGTAGGCCTAAGAGCCTTGGGTCCAATTCTAGGTCCACAGCGACATCATGAGTTTCGTCTGGGGATTTAGGTAATGTCGCTCATATTGTGCCTATTGCCCGGGGAACCCCCTATGTACCTCCAGTGTCGGCAAGAGTTGCCAGGGATCGCCAAAAGTTGGTACTTTATTTTCACCATCCATGGGAGGGAGAAATTGAGTTTGAGATGGGTTCCACTGATGAGGATAGGGGATATAGTTCTGATGATGAGGAAGGATCAGACGAGGAAAATTGGGATTCTGATAGTTCCATAGAAAATTGGGATCGTGAAACAACAGATGAGAATTGGTATAATGAGACAGCAGAAAAGGTGTCTTACATTTCCAGGAAGTGCCTTAAGGAAGTGTATGGGCATGATCCTCTCAGTCCACTAGCATCCATTCCAGAGATATGGGCTGATTGTGGGTGTCCAGTATGTCACCCAGAGTGTTATAGCATTGGTGCTCTAAACCCATAGGACCATGCTGTGCGCAGGCCACCTTAAGAGGGTATGGTAGTACCAGTAATGGATACTCCAGCAGGGAGTAATCCTGGTTGTTACACATCTAAGTTAGGATGTAGCTGTTATTATGTTATGATGAAGATATGTACTGTAATAATGTATTGTTGTGTTTTGCAGTGCTACCTGAAGGAAGGTTCCGCAAATTTAGATCCCAGCCGGACCGTTGGGTTCCACCAGGGGGAGAATGTAGCCATGTGTAAAATTGGTGTACATATCTCTTTCTCATGCTGGCAGTAAACCTGGTAAGTATGCAGGATTGCCAGCAACAATCATGGAGATTTCCTCTCAAACCCTGGTGAGGTGTCATATGTCCCAAAGGAAGTGACAACATGCTTTGTGTCCACCCCTAGTGACACAGAGGGTGTCTTTTTTCTGGAGGTGATATAAGACACAGAACTGCCTAAAGTTAGCAGTTCAGTTCTATTGGTGTTTAGACTCTGTTCAGGAGAGTCATGTGGAGGTCTGCAACAGTGTTGCAGAGGCTGATGCAATAGCTGTGAGTTTGGGCAGCTCAAGAGAGACAAGCTGGTTAATCTCCCTGAGGGGAGAGGTGGAAAGCAACTCCATTAGGAGAAGGAGGAACCTTCCAGATGGAGTGCAGCAGAGAGATGAGCGGCTGAGCTGACCGCTGCAAAGGGCAGTCTGCCTATACCATCATCAATAAAGATGCCCTTGTTCACAAGAACCCCAAGGTGTGAGTGTGAAGTTACTCCACAGCGGAAGGCACCACCAAGAAGGAGTTCCTCATCAGAACCATCTCCTTGCGGACGCAGAGATCCTGATGAGGTGGAGGCGCTGCACTGTATGTAGGTAGGACTCTAACACACTACCTCAGCTGGCTGTCTGGGTTGGCATTCCCCACACAACATCATGCGGGAGACTCAGGAGTCCTGTTGCCAACAGGTGCACCACCAGACACGACCATGTAATGGGGACTGGTTAGACCACAGGGGCCAATGTGAGATTGGGTGGGTCAGTCAGGCCAGAAAATCCGTTACACTGGTAAAAAGGTGTAAATAACCTGGTCTCCCGTGACAAACCTCTAAAATAAAAGCTAACCAGAATGAAAGAATATACTGCAAGATAAACAGATAAATTATTGTAATACAAGAGGAGTGCCTTGTTTGCAGCAGCAATATAAATTTTATAGGGTTGACAAAGAGGAAACATAAGGAAAGCGTTGCACAACATAAGAGAGCAATAAAGAAGTGATCAAAAATATTCCATTGCAAAATGTTTTGCCAGCGCAGAGGCCTTATGAATTGGGGCAACCCGTGCAAGACTCCTTGCACCCAGGTCCTACACCTGATCCCTGATGGTCTTGCTCCCTTCCCAGCTCACCCACACTGTACCCTGCATGATCGGGCAAGCTACCAAGCAATGCGGATCCTTCAGCCCTATGTAAAGTGCCAGCTGGCCCCTCACTCAGGACTCTGGACTTTTGGGGGAAATCACCTGCCTTGTGGTTCCAAGAGAACCAGTTGGCTTCAATCTTTGGGCATAAACCTGGAAGGGTTTTTCCACAGAGCTCTTTTCTCAGAAAGGGAGGTGTTATGGACAGTGGCCAAGGGACCAGTAAAATAAAGTTTAAGCCCGGTGCCGGGCCCCTGTCGATTCTCCCGTGGGGCTCATTTGTCCACCAGACCCCAAAGCTACACAGTTTTGATGTGAAGCCCTGTCTTACCCTGTCAAGTTGAATTTTAATCCTGTTGTGTAAGTGTAATAAAGCATAAAAATGTCAGAGTCTCTGGACATGCATGACTTGTGCAGCCCGCATGTCCAAAGGAAATGGCTACTGGTGGGACTGGAGGAGGATATGAGAGGCACTGGCACTGGACAAAGGAAATGGTGTTCCGGGGGCAGAAATGGGACTAGTGAGCAATCAGTCCGAAGCTCGAAGCCATTTGTTTCCTCCCTAGCCAGAGCGACGCCAGCCCTAGTAGGCGTTGCTCCCAATGGTCAGTTTGCATTACCCCCCACAGCTTTTAACTCTTTCATAACCTGCCGCTGGCCATGATTGGTCCATGGAAGTAAGCTCTCGCTTCCCGATTGGTCCGTCAGCTGAATCCACACTCGGATTGGTCTCCAACCCTTCTACCATGATTTCCTATAGCAGATGGAAGGATAGAAAAAGGGGACCAGATCAGGGCTCCTGAGTGCATTCACAGTCTAACATGGATAAGCTAAGGAGTATGCTCTGAGGCAGTGTTTCCCAACACTAGTCCTCAGGGAACCCCAAGAGATCAGGTCTTAGGCACTGTCTGCGTTGCACGCGCGCCTGCCAGGCTGGCGGCACCTACAGCCGAATTCCTCGGTCTGCAGTGAGCTGCAGGGGGAAAGTCAGGGGGGTGGGTAGGGGGACACGGCCTTGATGTCACCCGGAAGGTTCGCCCTCATTGGCTGAACAGCCAGGGCGTCGCCTAGCGCTCCGTCGCCCATATTAATCTCAATTTTCGGATCTGCAAGAAAAACTCGCCGCGCGGCGTCACCACTTGCAGCGGGTCCGGCCCAATTGAGAGGCGGCTCTTGTCCCCGCAGCGCCCACCATAGCGGGCGCTGCAGCAGCCAGTGGGGACCAAGCCTAAGGGATATCCCTGCTCCATCACAGGTGGGTCAATCGGCGGCTCAGTCAAAATGACTGAGTCGCTGATTGACCCACCTGCGCTGGAGCAGGGATATACTTAAGACCTGACCTGTTGGGGTTCCCTGATTACTGGCGTTGGGAGACACTGCTCTATGGAGTGAGGAAGCAAATTCTGGGTATGCCTTCAATGTGTCACTCAGCACCTAGCCAGCTAGGGTTCCTGATTTGTGCTCTGTGTCATGCTTGCTGGCTCCAGCTGGAATAAAACATATTTTATTGAACTGCTTAGTCCTTCTGGTGTTTTGATCCTTGGGTAACGTTCTGGTGTTCTGTGATAAAAATGTATTATTTACAGTATTTAGTATTTAGACCCATCTTTTTTTCTTCTATAAATTCACTTTATTAGGAATAGATTATTGACATGTTCAATGAATGTTTGCAGATCACTAAAAGGTTAAATGTAGTTTGTGATGGAATATTGCTCTCGGGTTAGTCAGATACAAATTAACTCCATTGATAAAAATGAATTCTCTTGCGTAAATTATTGGAGTCAAAGTTCCTTTGTAGTTCCAGAATTAGATGATACCTTTTCTTATTACTGCCAAATGTAAAAGGGGCAGTTCCTACTTTATTTTTTGGGGGGGGGAGCAATAATGCAATATTTCCAGCTTCAGGCACCCCCTGATCCCTGAGTCACATGATATACCTGTAAAGGTTGCGCTGCTCCTCTAGGGGAAACAAAATGGCGGTTCAAATCTCTCGCTCCACATGTGCCAATAGGAAGCTGCAATGGTGGTGCCTGTTTATCTTCTGTTGCCTTTCTTTTGGTGACAATAATGGCCAGAAAGTCTTACTAAGCAGCTTTAGACAAAATATGTTACGTTATCTGTATGACTATTGAGTAACACCCTGTTTAATGTGTATATGATAATTGTGTCTCCTGCTGCAGGTTTGAGACTGTTTCTGCTCTTACAGTCTGTATGGTAATTGCGCCACCTGCTGGAAACGTCAGAAAATGTTCTGTTCTTACAGTTTCCTTATTTAAAGTAAGTTGTTATCTGAAAATGATAAAAAGCTGGGTGCAGACCTGTCTGAGACATGTGACTGTGCTCACAAATGATATTTGCATTATTTTTGCAATCCCCTGTAGTTTGGGTGTTTTTGGGGTTCATGATTTTGCTGTGGGTTTTTTTTTGGGAGGGTGGGGGCATTTTCTGTGCCACCTGGGTACAGCGCAACGTGCCTGGGTGGCACAGAAAAGGATGCGTCCGGCATCAGATCAGCGGGCGGCTGGTAAGTCAAGCCAGGACGGGGGGTGGAACTGGAGGGGGGGGCTAGAGGGGGACAGGGTTAGTTTCAGGGCTCATACACAGGGGAGGAAGGTATATGAATATGAGTAGTAGGGGGATCAGGGTAGAAGGTGAGAGTGCAGGGGAGGAAGTAGCCAGATACAGGGGTTTAGGGGGGAGGCATGGTAAGTGCATCAAGTGCAGGATGAGCTTCAGGCGACACGGGGTTTGGAGGGTGCAATAGGACCAACAGGGGGTGGGGAGGGGGGCACGAGTGGGGTAGGGGTAGTTGAGTTGGTGTCAGGGCAAGGAGCAACAGAGATGAAGGGCGTGAAGCATGTGCCGGGTTTGATGAATATGATTACGGGTGCCCTTTCTCGTTCTCACTTCACAGCATTCAGGTCGTTGGTCCCGGGAGCGGCTATGACAGCGGAACCATGCCCGCACCAGCTCTGACAGCAAGCAGTGGGAGAGTGATGGATAGGGTGAAGGCTTCATTAGACCAGGTACGTGGTCAGCATACAGCAGGACTTGGGAGGAATGGTGGGCCTGGTTAAACGCAGACTTGGAAGAACAAAGGCCTGAGGGCGTAAGGGAAGAGAAAACCAGGGACAACATGTTAAGGTTTGTGGTACAGAAACGACGGGAATTGGGAGGTTCGGTCTCATTGATTGGGACATTTTTAGCAAGCGTCTCCTTCTTCTTAAAGTTGAAGGGAGACAGGGATTTTATTTAGGATTTCATAATCTTCAGGGATTCATGCTGGTTTTCGGGGGAATGAGAACCTGTAACTGGGTCTGAAGGGCCTGTTTCAAGAGGAAGAGGTCCATTTATCGGATATCGAGAATGATATCCTGATTCTAGCATGGCAAGGTGGGCTAGAGAAGGCAGTGTGGCTAGTGGCGGCTCGCAAGGCCAGTTTAAGGCTGCGTCCATAGGACAGGCCGCGCTGAGCCGTGCGGACGCTCCGCCCTGAGCCCCTGCATCCTCAATAAGGATGCCTTGAGAGGAGGCTCACGCGAGCGTCCGCAGGCGTGCTGAGGAATTTTCAGCCGACAGCCAAGCTGTTTTTCAGCGCGCTGTCGGCTGAAAACATCCAATCAGCCTGAAGCAGCGTCAACGTCACGGCGCCGTGACGTCGGCGCCGTGACGTTGATGTCAGTGCGTCACGGGCGATTGGCCCAGCGACGTCACTGCCCCGCCTCCAACCACCTCCCCCCGGCTCCCTTCGCGCACGCTGGCTCGCCTGCAAGTCCATGGAATCGCGCTGACTTCAGCAGGCGAGCCTCAGCGTTAGCGCGCCTCCGCTCTGCTGAATCCTCTAAGGCCCCGGCCTAAGGCTTGTTAAATTACCTTGCTGGTGGCGGGAGTAATGTTACTCTGGGAGGGGGACTCAGTCTGAATTGGCTCCAGGAGGAAGGTCTGTACATATTACCGCGGTCCTCCCTTTAGAAGTTTGCTGCTGGTAAAAAGATAGGCCTTACATATAGAAAAACAAAAATTCCTGCGCTCCTACCAATTAGGCTAAAATATAATACTTATCTTGTGGGTAAAGGTTATTTAGTTAAACCCTTTGGCCATAGCATAATAAGCCGGCAGCCATGTCAAGGCATAACCACATTTGCAGGTACTGTACCTTCACTGAATATATGATATTAATGTCCTATGGACTAGTGAAACACGTGAGAAAGCCCTGAAGGGGTTAAATAAAGCATATGCTATTGTAAGGTGTGCAATTAAAAGCTGGCCAAAGCCAGTATCATAGTTACCTTACTATAGAGGTAAACTGTGGGTGCACAAATTCCCTGGTGTGAATATAATAAAACTTACACATATTTCTTTCTGTCAGCCTTACACATTCACCAATGGAGGGTGATGTGCAGACTGACACCCTAGGGAATTTGTGCAGGAATCTGGGTCCCTAGTTGGGGATAATTATGGAATATTTATCCGTTGTTATAAATAAAAGTTGTGACCGTTAATATCTCACAAAAAGTTGTAGGGTGAGTTTATTGGGAATGGGAGAGGGGCCCAGCTCGAGGCGTGGGTAAGTCATGCTTCAGAGAAGAGCAACACTAATTAAAAAGGTATGGGATGCAGTATTTTACCCTGTGTTGAAAGTCTGCAAATATTACCACTCTTAACCATGAAAACAAATCTTTTCAATTTGGCCCAGTATCCGAAGAGGAGATTACACAAGCGCTCCTCAAATTAAAACTAAGCAGCCAATGTGGACCTGACTTACTACAATCTAGGTTCCTAAGACTTGGTGCCCCAGCATTTGCCAAACCAATTGCTTCAATAGTCACTCTATCCTGTCTGCAGGCCATATCCCTAAGACCTGGAAAGCTACCAGAGTTGTCCCAATCTTCAAAAGTGGGGACAAAGACACTGTCTCAATCTACAGGCTAATCTCCCTTCTCCCAATCCTATCCAAAGTCATGGAAAAACGTGTCCACTCCCAATTAAGCGATTACTATAACTAGACAAATTTCCCTAGCCAATTCCAATCTGGCTTTCGCCCCAAACACTCTACCGTAACTACCCTGCTAAAAGTTTGCAATGAAATTCAGTATGGAATGGAACAGGGTCAACTCACTGGTGCAGTATTCCTAGATTTTGCAAAGGCTTTTGATACTGTTGATCATGCTATCCTGCTTAACAAACTCCAGAGCTCTGGAATAGGGAAGCATGCTTTAAACTGGTTTCAGTCCTACCTATTAGGTAGAACCCAACATGTGTCCATCTCACGCTCTAACTCCAACCCCCTGGATATCACCTGTGGTGTACCGCAAGGCTCTGTTCTGGGGCCCCTACTCTTCTCAGTGTTCATCAATGATGTTCCCACATCTTGTCAGGAAGCCTCAATACACATGTATGCAGATGACACAATCCTCTATGCACACAGCCATAGCCTCTCTGACCTTCAACACATACTTCAGTCTGACTTTTTGAGACTCGAAAACTGGATTTCCCAAAACAAACTGTTTTTAAATACTGACAAGACTGTAACAATGGTATTTGGGACCAAGACTACATTTTTAAATCTTCCAGCGACTGAGCTCCAGATTAGAACCAACACTAACACCACCCTAACCCCTGTCAATTGTTTTAAATACCTGGGCATGTGGTTTGACTCCCAATTAACATTCGGGATGCACATTGATACCCTGACAACCAAGACCTATGCCAAACTAGGGGTACTTTACAGGAACAAATCCTCTCTAAGTCTCCTGGTCAGAAAGCGTATCGCACAGCAGATGCTAATGCCAATTATTGACTATGGAGACATAGTATATGGCACGGCACCTCAAACCCACCTTAACAAACTTGACACCCTCCACAATTCAATTTGTCGTTTTGTTCTCCAATGCAACTATAACACACATCACTGCGAAATGCTCAAAGAACTAGATTGGTCATCACTCGAGTCTAGCCGCAAAGTTCACCTTTCCTGTCTTGCCTTCAAATTCTTTATGGGCAAGCTACCCAGCTACATGAACAAGCTCCTCACCCCTACCACATGCAGCACCTATCATCTGAGATCAGACTCCAAAAGACTGTTCATTGTCCCAAGGCTCAACAAAGTATCCGGACGTTCCTCCTTCTCTTACCGTGCACCCCAAAACTGGAACAACCTATCAGAGACTCACATATCCACCACCAGTTTAAGTTCTTTCAAATCTAAGGCTGTCACACATTTTAATCTGGTCTGTAACAGTTTCATACGCCCATAATATATATTATCTTTAACTGTTCATGCAATGTCTTGTATATAATGTATACCCTGCTCATTTATGTAACTGTATTTGTAACCATGTATTATTTGTCTTAACTCTGTGCCCAGGACATACTTGAAAACGAGAGGTAACTCTCAATGTATTACTTCCTGGTAAAATATTGTATAAATAAATAAAATAAATAAATAATAAAAAAGATTTTGTGTAGGTGTTGAAAATCAAACAAAGAACAACACAAACAAATTGCTTAAGTGTAATTATCTCTCACACCTTTATGTACGTACGTGCTGGTTGCAGCCTGCCAGGAAATGCATTGAAGGTCTCCCTGGCCATACTTGAAATGTTCATCCTTTTATGAAGATCAAACAGTACAGTGCTGCCGTCATTAGTTTATAGCAGATGGACCTTGTGTCTGGTGCTGCTCACTATGTATATCTGTGCCGTGTATGGTGACAATCATATGCTACGGTAATTCTGTTAAATCATTTCAGTACTAATTGTATATGTGAATAACGGGATTGGTCTTGTAACCCTATATTTAAAGGGGAAATCCCACTTTGCAACATGTTTACTTGCTTTTCAGGTTGAGGTCAGATTAGAGACCCTCTAACACGGTGATTCCAAACCGGTGGGGCGCGCCTCGACAGGGGGGTGTATCAGGATTTCAGGGGAGGCGGGTGCAGTTTAAAATAAAAGCATATTCAATATTATAATATAATTTTTTTATATGGCAAATGAAAAATAAAACCATGATACCTATTGCTTTCTTGCTATAGAAAGTACGCAGCTTATTGCATCATCCTATGACACGCAATGGGGCGCCTATTATCTTTCTTTCCTCTCAGAGTTACATTGTAGAGTTCGGCGTGTGTGGATGGTGCCGCTGTGCCACTAACCAGCCATGTGGGATACCACTGGCATTTTATTCTGTTTAACGGTGAGTTCCTGTTTTATTTCAAAAGAAACATTAGTATTGTAGTTCAATACATGATAAAATACAGTGCAGTATGCAGTACAGTGCGCACAAGAAGAGGTCTGGGATTAAATATAAAAGTGTGAGCATATTTCAACACATCAAAGTGTTTTTCATTCTCATGTTTCTGTGCTGCTGCTGCTGCTAGGGGTCTGGGCAGTTTTCTCCATCCTGATAGGATTAAATATCATTTATTTAAAACACTGAATACCATACTGTCAATCATCTACAGTATATAATATAAATCTTTACCCTCCTATGTCCAAAACCACACACACACACCATAGCTCATATATTATCTAAGAATGCTGTAAGAACATGAGACTTGCCACAAAATGTGCAAACTATATTTAAATGACAAATTGGCATATTTAAAGCACATTTTTAATAACATGTTTAAACAAATTTTCGGGAGTTTACAAAGAAATGGGAAAGTTTGCTGATTGAATTTTGACACATTCGCCAATCGCTAGTTGGGAAAATAGTAAGACAAATGGATGTAACATTTGATCAGTCTCTCTGTATAGTTACTAGTATTGTATATACTAAAGAAAGTTCAGCCAGTGAAGGTAATGATGAATATAAAGCCAACGACTCAGCCTCTTACTGAGCCTTCAATAATGACAATGTATTTATCTTTCAGGTTATTCTCTATCATGTACAGTGTGTGAGTTCCACTGATACATCCTGCACAGGCCCCTCTATAACCTGCCCTGATAATAACATTTGCGTGTCATCGTACGCAGTGACCGCAGCAGGTATGTTGTATTCTGTATGTCAATGACTTGAATGTACTTGTAGCCATGTCTAAGATTGGTGTACATATATCTTTCTCATGTTGGCAGTAAACCTGGTAAGTATGCAGGATTGCCAGCAACAATCAATGAGGTTTGCCCTCACACCCTGGTGAGGTGTCATATATCCCCAAAGGAAGTGACAACATGCAATGTGGCCCCACTTAGTGGTACAGAGCAGGTTTGTTCTCTGGGGGGTGATATAAGACACAGCACTGCCTATAGTTAGAAGTCAGTTTCCTGTTGTTGTGCTGCCTCTGTTCAGTTAGAGGCACGGGAAGGTTTGCAACAGTGTTGCAGTGTCTCCTGCTAGCTGTGAGTCAGTGAGCAGATGCAGGACATTGGGGAGAGTGAGAGGAGCTGACAGAGACAGAACAGCTCAAGAGAGAGAGACAGAGCAGCTCAGGAGAGGATCTTACAGCAGCCAGAGAAGCTGGGGAATCTCTTTGAGAGTAAAGGTGGAAAGCAGCTCTATTAGGGAGAAGGGACCTTCCTAATGGAGTGCTGCACAGAGATGAGCGGCTGAGTTGCTATCTGTGAGGGGCAGCTTGCCCATACCATGCAAATAAAGATGCCCTGTTCAAAGATACCCCCACTGTGTGAGTGTGAGATTACTCAACAGTGGATGGCACCACAAGAAAGGAGTTCCTCACCAGGACCATCTCCCTGCGGAAGCACAGATCCTGATGAGGTGGAGGCGCTGCACATTAAGTAAGTTGGACTTGCACCCACTACCTCAGCTACCTGTCCTGATGACATCCCCTAATACCATCAAGCGGGAGACTCAGGAGTCCTGTTACTTGCAGGTGCACCACCAAACACGATCACATAATGGGGACCGGTTAGACCACACGAGCCAACGTGAGATTGGGGGGGGGGTTCAGACAAGGGGGTCCACCCGTTACAATTGGAGGCGCTGCTGAGAGACTGTTAACAGGACAGGCTTTTGCTAGGCACACAATAGGAAACAGGGTGAGTGTCTGCTGCCACTTTATGCTGCGTGGGATGGAACCAGGGGTAGTCGGGGAGCTGCAGGCCGCACAGACGCCTTGGGATCCTCTAGGGGTTAGTGGGTCTGGAGCAGGGGGCTATTGCTGTCCTAGTCGCCTTGAGGTAGCACTAGCGGGGGATGCCTGAAGGGGTAAACTTGTAACTTAGGGCAGGAATTCTGGAAGGGTCCTCACTAGGCTAGCCAACAGTAGGTAGACGCCCAAAGTACTGCATGGAAGAGCCAGAGTACTCTAGTCTCCATTCCAGATCACTTACCAAGAGAGGAGCACAGACTGGAGGAAAGCGATACAGCAGACACAGAAAGAGTGAGCCTAGCCTGAGGTAGTGCAAACACGAGTCAGATCTACGTTAGGTACACAAGGTGGTGCACAAGGCATTTTATTGCATCGGTGTGGCAGCTGCCCCGCAGAGAGGAGCTCCATGTGCGATAACAGAAATTATAACAGAGAAAAGAATGGCGACCGCAAGAATGGAGGCTCTCTCAAGCAGTGAGTCACACCTAAGAGGGCGGCTCCCGCCAAGTCGGGCGAGCACCAGGACTGTACAATTGTTGCAGAATTCTGTCCGGGTTGGGCGCGAAAAGCAGAGCCCCGCCCCTGCACTGTGAGTAGTTCAGCACAGAGTCAGAACCACTCCTTGGTAGAAAGTGCCCCTCCTCTAGAGAGAACAGTCAGAATGGAGGATCTGCAGAGCGCAGAAGGTCCAGGATGGCGGGCAAACGAGGAACACGCATATGACCTGTGCGTGGAAGAAGAGCAAGCTACAGAAGAGACTTTTGTGAGCCTGTTGGAGACTGGCGTGACAGCCGTGCCTGAGCCGGGTTTGTCCTGTCTATGCTCTCGGGATAGTAACCCCGAGGATAGTGAGGACGAAAGTGTTGCTAGATGGGAGGAACGAAATGGACTTTGTTATCATTCAATATACAAACAGCCAAACGCTACCTCAAATGTGATGCAGAAAGATAGTACTAACCAAAATGGCGGTTCCCGCGTTCTCGGGACACCGCGTGGGCCAGCTGCAGAAAGTCTTGCAACTTTGCAGTTTGCTGATTGTTGGCCAGGATTGGCGCCAGTGATGAAACCCCACCCTGTTGGGGAGTCTGGCGCGAAAGCTGGAGCCGCGCCCTCAGGGACTATGACTCACTCCGCCCCTGTGCTGGGTCAGCCTACAAGTCTACGAGACCCTCCTCTAGAGTCCACCAGGGGGAGTGCGCACATTGAATTGCCAGTAGCAACTTCTGTTTCCCCTAAGAAAGAAACAGAATGCAGCAAACAACAACCTCAGCTACCAGGAGCATGGCGGGCCAGAGGAGTGACTTACCCCTTTCTTTTGTGCCCGTGTATACATAAAGTGAGGAAGGGTGATATGACCTTTGCCTGTTATTCATTGCCTAAAGGATTCCGGGAAGTATCCAATGACGGAATCATCAGCTTGAGGTGTGAGGACTCTGATTGTGTATCTCTGGGAAAATAACTTGTTTGGGAGCTACTTTCTTTGCAAAAGGAGCAAACCAGCTTATGTCTAGCCCTTATCTGCCTAAGCGTGAGGAGTTCCAAGCTCCGATGACAGAGACGGCTCCAGATCCGGTTCCAAAACCGGAACCCCAGATGATGGAACCACTCCCGACGGAATCAACGAAGGGTAAGGTGACTGCCCAGGGAGAAGGGGGATCGCTACCACTGGTACCGGCGGAGCAGGACCGCTTCAGGCTGATGGCCCCCAGCGAATGCGAAGCGCCCCGACGCTGTTCCCCTGCGGAGATGTCCCTATCCCCATCCTGTACTACTGAAGACAGTAGTCAATCAGCTGTGGTGATGCGCCAGCCGGCGGACCACACAAGTGAAGCTAAAGATAAAGAGACATTTATCCCATCTGCTGCGGACCCTGATGTAGGCCCGAATGCCCTACAATGGCCAATTCGGGCTACCACAGAGGAACCCATCGCAAGCCAGCGGAGTGGTGAGGAACCTCCTAACCCCCCACAGGCGCCGGTGGTGGCAATGGTGGAGAAAGGCCTAGCCCAGACCCGGACGGAGCGGAGAGCAGAACCATCACTTCCGGTGGCGGATGTCGTTCTGGAGGAAGAAGTTCCGGTTTGGAACCCAACGCAAGATGGCGGCGAATCTAGCGAGATGGCCGTGTCCTCGCGGCCAAGCAGCTGTACCAGGAAGCCTGGGTCCGGGAAGAGACAGCAGGCCCTGCTGAAGCCTGGGAATACGGACATAGGTGAACCAGAGTGCCAGTCCGATGGTACCGGGCAAGTTAGCGAGAAGTTGCGGGTCGTAGCCCCGCGTATGCCAGCAGTGTTTCCCTATGCCCAACCCCCGGCCATAGTTAAAACCCCTGCCCCTGTCACTTTTTCCTACAGGTCCCAGTCTAGCCAAGGGTTGTCTGGGGAGTCCCGAGCCACTTCTGAAGACTGGACTGGGGAAAATCTGGACTGGGGTGACTGTTTTACATCTGATGATGGGTCGGGGAGGGAAATAGCTATGCAACGAAGGGTATATTGCACTAATGATGACAATCGTACTGTTACTGTGGGGTGTGATCCTAAGAGCCTTGGGTCAAATTTTGGGTCCCCAGGGACATTGGGAGTTTCGTCTGGGAATTTGGGTAATGTTGCTCATATTGTGCCTATTGCCCGGGGAGCCCCCTATGTGCCTCCAGTGTCGGCAAGAGTTGTCAGGGATCGCAAAAAGTGGTTACTTTATTTTCACCATCCATGGGAGGGAGAAAGTAAGTTCGAAATGGGTACCCCTGATGAAGATAGGGGATATGGCACTGATGAAGAGGAAGGATCGGGGGAAGAAAATTGGGATCCTGGCGGGCTAGATGAGAAGTGGTGTA
This sequence comes from Ascaphus truei, assembly GCA_036426205.1. Classification (NCBI taxonomy): domain Eukaryota; kingdom Metazoa; phylum Chordata; class Amphibia; order Anura; family Ascaphidae; genus Ascaphus; species Ascaphus truei. The sequence continues at coordinate 4,116,723 of CM071572.1, forward strand.
GTCAAGAGGGGATAGTCTACATCTCCAGGAGATGCCTTTGGAAAATGTATGGGCATAATCCTCTCAGTACACTAGCATCCAAGCCAGAGTTATGGGCTGATTGTGGGTGTCTAGTATGTCCCCTAGAGTGTTACAGCATTGCTGCTCTAAACCCAGTAGACCATGCTATGCGCAAGCCACCTTAAGAGGGTAGAGTAGTCCCAGTAATGGATACTCCAGCATGGGGTAATCCTAGTTCTTACACATCTACGTTAGGATGTATCTGTTATTGTGTTATGAAAACATATGTACTGTAATAATGTGTTGTTATGTTTTGCAGTGCTACCTGAAGGAAGGTTCCGCAAATTTAGGTCCCAGCCGGGCCGTTGGGATTCCACCGGGGGAGAATGTAGCCATGTCTAAGATTGGTGTACATATCTCTTTCTCATGTTGGCAGTAAACCTGGTAAGTATGCAGGATTGCCAGCAACAATCAATGAGGTTTGCCCTCACACCCTGGTGAGGTGTCATATATCCCCAAAGGAAGTGACAACATGCAATGTGCCCCCACTTAGTGGTACAGAGCAGGTTTGTTCTCTGGGGGGTGATATAAGACACAGCACTGCCTAAAGTTAGAAGTCAGTTTCCTGTTATTGTGCTGCCTCTGTTCAGTTAGAGGCACGGGAAGGTTTGCAACAGTGTTGCAGTGTCTCCTGCTAGCTGTGAGTCAGTGAGCAGACGTAGGACATTGGGGAGAGTGAGAGGAGCTGACAGAGACAGAACAGCTCAAGAGAGAGAGACAGAGCAGCTCAGGAGAGGAGCTTACAGCAGACAGAGAAGCTGGGGAATCTCTTTGAGAGTAAAGGTGGAAAGCAGCTCTATTGGGGAGAAGAGACCTTCCTAATGGAGTGCTGCACAGAGATGAGCGGCTGAGTTGCTATCTGTGAGGGGCAGCTTGCCCATACCATGCAAATAAAGATGCCCTGTTCAAAGATAACCCCACTGTGTGAGTGTGAGATTACTCAACAGTGGATGGCACCACAAGAAAGGAGTTCCTCACCTGGACCATCTGCCTGCGGAAGCACAGATCCTGATGAGGTGGAGGCGCTGCACATGAAGTAAGTTGGACTCGCACCCACTACCTCAGCTACCTGTCCTGAAGACATCCCCTAATACCATCAAGCGGGAGACTCAGGCGTCCTGTTACTTGCAGGTGCACCACCAAACACGATCACATAATTGGGACCGGTTAGACCACACAAGCCAATGTGAGATTGGGGGGGGGGGGTCAGACAAGGGGGTCCACCCGTTACATACTGTATTAGTGAGGTTCTTTTATTTCAGAGGTAATAAAGTTAGATGTATTTCATATCTGTCAGTGGGAGAGTGAAAGAGACAGAACATGTTAAATTACAGGGAGATCTCTTTGAGAAATGGGAACAATCTCACAGCCCTCAGAGAGAATAATAATCTAATACATGTCAAAGATCTGAGGAATTAGCCAGGGCCACATTCTATAAAGTACATTGACATTATTCTGTGTGTTAACATTCATCTTGCGCAATTAGTGATTAACCCTCTCACTGCCAAAGTTATTTGCTGTATCTATTTTGGTCAATTAATAAGAATACTCTTTTCATATCTACAGGCGGAATAGAAACTAAAATCTTTACCAGAAATTGTGAGTCACAAACCAAGTGTGGAATAAATGGGAGTATTACCCTTCCTACATACAAATCCCAGATAAGCAGTTCCTGTTGTACTACTGATAACTGCACTTCTCCCATACCCACCTGTAAGTGCCTCTGTGTCATTATTTACCTACTGTAACTGTCTGTGCTACCTCCAGTAATCTATCTGTGCCAGATTGTATTTCTATCTTCCCTTCTGTGATACTTACACCACCTGTGTTTAGATACATTTTACTTTTACACACCAGAGCATGTCACCATGCAAAGTCACATCTGTATATAGAACCCTGTACCCTGTTTTTATTTCATGTAGGATTATACCAGGTGACACGGGAGACAAGTACTTTTAACACCTTTTACCTTCTGAATCAATTCACTATGAAGTCACAATAGTGGAATAAAATGGGGTTTATTCTGCTAAAACCAGCAGTCATACAATGGTACACAAAATACAGGGAATACACGCTTAACTGGGGTCTGGGGGGAGACTCTAGCCTCACTAGGTGCAGGGCGCCTGCTTCAGGAAGGCTTACCCTGTCCACTCCACGTCCAGGAACATCATGGTACTGTAGCCAGGTCCCCCCTGCCTGTCAGCACCCCCGTCACCTTGCTGGCGATCGCGGGTGCCGCCGAGCCCAATGGCGGCCCCACCAGCCAATCGCAAGGGTGAGGGCGGTCAGGCTCCTGCTCGGGGGTTGCCGGGGACGCGTGCGGCCGGTTGCCAAGGCTGCGATCGTGTCGCAGGGCTCCCGGCGCTCTTGAAGCAGGGCTGTGAGGGCGCTGCCATTGCGCATTGTATCGCGCATGCGCAGTCAGAGCCAGGCGCCGGGAGGACTCCAGATAGCTCGTGCATGCGCAGATAGGAGCCCTCGAAACCCTAGCCTTCCAGTTAAGGCTCTGAGCAGGGACTACGAGTCCCATGAGCCTCTGCACACCCCACGTGACGCCAGGGAGCCAATAGGGCCTAGGATCTCTCTAGAGGGAGAGAAAGGATACATTTCGCGTGCTGAGCCCACGCTAGTTAGTTGGAGCTGGGAGCAAGAAGGGGAAGGAAGGGTGTGTGGAGCAAGTGGCTCCCTGCACCAGGTAAGGTTCCCCCAGGTCCCAGACAGGCCCCAACTCCCCACCAGGCTAGTGGGTATGTGATAACGGACGGCCCCAGGTTAGGGACTCTGCCCTTAGTTGCATGTGTGTGCTGTTTTGTCAGAGTCACGGCTGTCAGTGCTGTGAGGTCTGACAAGAAGGCACAGGGTTTGTGCAACACGTTTGCTGCAAGCACCCAGCAGGCTGCAGTGCGTTGCTGCAGGCGCTGGGAGTACTAGGTTAGTTGTCAGGACTGGGAATAGCTAGGGGGGGGCGGAGTAGGCCAGTTAACCCCCAGATATGTCCTCACTCCCCAGTTTGTGGTGCTACAGGGACAGGCCCTAGGTTAGGGACCCTGTCACAGTTGCGCTAGTGTTAGATAGGGACACAGCGGACGCTGCGCTTCCCGTGAAGAGATTTGGGCTCAAGTCTGTGCCCACAGAGACTATCACTAGGGTGAGATCGCCCCTGGCGGACCCCGTACAAGGAACCACAGGATCAGACGTAATCACCGAGCGATAGATCCTTTTCGAAGCAGTTGTAGATCCGAGCACTGGAGTGCTCGGCAGGTACTCTAACTCTACAAGTGCACCAACAGTTCCATTAGTTAGTGACTGCGCAGTCACACATATCCTCTCTCAGTAGGAGTGCGGGACATTGTGTGGGGATTATTGGACACGGGGTGGGATCACCCGGTGTTGGGGGAAGCGTCCTGCGCGACGCTGTAGTCTGTGTCTCCTCTAGAGAGGGACACCCGTTATTCTGTTGATGGTATTTGTGTCTTATGTTCTCAAGTAAAGGTATTAGTTATTATACTTACGGTGTGCTAGTTATTTGTATGTGTCCTGCGATGAACAATTCCCGCTCTGCCGGGAACCATCACAGGTGGAGGCGCTGCACCGAGTACAGGGTTACTCCTAATATAATTGCCCCAGGTTCCCCGTGACGGAAGCTCAGCCCTCCTGTGAGCCTAACAGGTAAAGCACCACACCTGGTAACACTAAGTTCCCCGCACCCACACTATATCTGCGATTGGGTGGGGTGGAATACCCGTTACAGTACAATCACCAGGATAGATACCTGGCTTACCCCGCTGAATGGGTCTTTGTTCGTATCATACCTTGGCCACATTCATAGCACTTGTCCTCAGCTTGGCTTGGCTTCTCCGCCATCTCAGTGCCTAGTGCGTTGCTATTGCGAGTGTAGCCCCGTTCCCCTTGTGTCTAGGGAAACTACGTGTGGTGCGTTACCTGGGCTCACAGGAGGCCAGATCCTCCGCTGCAGGGAGCCCTGGGTGTACCTGATTCTATTTGGTGACCTCCACCAGAAAAGGATCCGAATACAGTATGATAGCCCCTCCCAAGACAATACAATAGTAAATACACACACAGTTATGGTAAAGATTATTTACTGAACATGCAACTTAGTGAATAACTACACAACACAGTACTGTACAGGCCACGCATGGCCGAACCCACCCCATGTACCCGCTGTCCAACCACCACCATATCCAAGCACTGGTGAGGTTTCCCCAAAGTACTGAGGTGCCCTGGCACCTAACCACCCAGTGTCCACAGAGCCAATCCCACCCTAAAGTTTGTGGTAGCGGTACCCACAGAATGTGTGTGGCCATTGGTGCACTTTTAGAGATGGATACCTGCTGGGTGCTCCAACACCCGGTTACCGCCGACTGATGAGAGGATCCATCTGATGCAATGAAGACGTCCACCTCTGCATGGGGGGAACTCCCATTGGAGTGTCTCACCTTTAAGAGTCTCTCACTTGCGGTTGTGGTCTGGTCCCAGACCACAGGTCGCACGTCACTGCACGGCATTTTTGCTTTGTCCCTAACAATATTAGGCTAATGGGTAACGTGTCCCATTCTGAAGGTCCTTTCCCTAATGCCCCCACAAGCTGATGGTGAGTCAGGGCCTAGCTGGAGCCTGAAGGGGAACTCTAGGCCTAGTCTCAGGGCCACTAGCACCTGAGATATTACTTCACCCTTCTCTGTCCAGCTGTTGACTGAAACCTGGTGCCAGGTGTGCTTAATGTATCTAATCCTGAGCCCTAATGTATCCTCCAGCCTTATTGGCTGTAGCGCACCATGTGGTTAGCAGCCCCTGGGGTTGCTGGGACATGTAGTCCCTATGTGGAGCCTCTCTACCTAATGGCCGCTGCAATACATACTGCGCATTCACGAGATACACACTGCGCATGCGCGAAGGACCCAAGATGGCAGTGCCCTTAGCGGCGTTCCGCCGCGGAGCTCCAACAACCGGATCACCAGCCCTCCTGCCTCAACACTCCCGCAGCCAGCTGGAGCCTTCCCCCTTCCCTGCAGCCACATCAGAGATAAGGGGGACCCAGAGGGGACCTGACTACATGAGCAAAGTACCTTTGAAAAGCCTGCCTTTGTTTCACGGACCAAGCCTAGGAATAAACAAGATGGTCTAGTTCTCTGATCGGCCAGTCCCCTTATATAGACCAACCAGTGTACGGATCATATTTAATCCCCACTCACAAGCGGGAGGCTTGGCTGGTTGCATTCTTCAGAGGAGGGGGCGAACCATGGGGCTCAGGTAGCTAGCGAGCGGGAAATTCGAACTGGCCAATGGAAACCGTGCCTACGAGCAATGATTTCCACTTGCCAGCCCCATACCTCCTGCTCGGTAGGCTGCACAGTGTCTCAGAGAACAAAGAGTCTCCCCTGTGGAGAGCCTTGTTTCTGTACAAATTTCTCCGCCCTTCCCCGCTCAACCAAATGGCCCGACACCTCACTACTCCCATCCTACCCTTTGATCCAACATCTCTATGCAGATATTCTGGCAAATCGAAATACCACAGCTGCCATCATAGAGATGAACAGGCAAAAAAGGAGGAAGAATCCCTAAAATAGTGCACTCAAACTAACATAATAATATAATATAACAATTAGACTCAGTTGTAAATTGACTAAGTTTACAACTGAGTCTACTTGTTATATTATATTATTATGTTAGGTTGAGTGCACTATTTTTTTTGACAATATATTTTTCCCTATGTGAACCCCTTCAATACACTATTCATAAAATAGGCTGAGCGGGGACCATCCCCCTTCTCTTGTGTTTCATAGAGATGAATACACAGTTTAAACACATTTATTTATCTAACTTGGGCTCGGGGTTTTAGATGACAAATCTTAGATTTGCTGGCTAGGGAAAACAATATTTCATGGGGGAAAAATATGGGTATTAATGTGCATACGTGTACCTGCAAATCAGACGTGATTTGCGGGTAAAATTATGGGACGACTGGTATTGTTGCCCCAAAACATTTTAGACACATTTTTATGCTTTTTGCCCTCCAGTATACACTATTAGAGTCCCGCTCCCGAAGTCCTAGTTCTGTATCTATGATGGATAAGAGGTACAAAACACACACATAGTCCCACGGTTTTTAGGGGTAACTAGCAGGGCTTCACCTTTATTATGAAGGTACCCCTCATCGTCATACCAGGTAATTTCAATATGGGGTTTTCTTACTATTCTTTACCATGCCAATTCCTCACCTCCCTGGTTCGTTACACAATAGTTATGTTGCACAGAAACTCATTGCCGTTGGGATCATTGTAATGTTACTGTATAAACATTGTTCCATGTCTCACTACACTAGGATATACTGTTTTCACACTGCACAGTGTTGTGTATTCCTAACAAGGAGACCTTCGGACTGAGTCCTATTTAAAGATTGCTGCTTTTATTTTATTACAGTATTTTGCAAATGGGCGAAACTCTCAAAATGCGTTTCCCGAGACTCCGCGGATTATTTTGACAAAACCCGTTCCGCACACACACAAAATTGGCATGCGGCTGAAATACTTAAACATTCGGCCATATTCATTCAAATTCGCCATTGATTACAATCCGGACTGATTTTTTATATTCCGCAAATGGATTCTGCCAGCAGTGGGGGGCGAGATCAGGGGCCCGGCACGGGATGCAGATCAAGGGCCCGACCTTTGTCCAGACCCAAACTTCAGCACCGGCCAGGCCCCCCCACTCACTATAACAGTTGTTTCCGGGTTTCACCCCCCTTTTTGTGGTCCTGGCTGGGCCCAAATATTTCTGTTCGTGGCTCAGATTATGGTAATTAAGATAAGGAAGTATAAGAGTATGGACAAGAATGTTACCAGTAGAATAACAGAGAAGGAGTAGAGTAACTTGTATGTTTTGCAGCAAGAAACAGCAGTGTGTTGCAAGTATAAGAATGTGAGAAGACAAGTATAGGGAGGAATTAAATGTGACACTAAATCAGTGTGCTAGTGGGACTGGGTAATTAGTAGAGATGGGCAGACTGGTTTGAATCCCCTTCCTGGATTTTCCTGGATTTTTTAGATCAAATCCGATTCCAACACCAAAATCCATCTGCAGATTGAGTACTAAAAAATATGAACAGATACATTGATTTCCACCATTAAATTCATTGGGCCCTGATTTTTTTTCTGTCACTGAAAATCTGTCCTGCGGGTTCTGGATTTTAACATTGCCACAGAAAGGATTCACAATTCCGTATTGGTTGTGGGGGGTGAAGACTTCCATTATATTTCCCTTGAAACGTCCAACCAAATGTTAGGGAGAACTGCCTGTGCTGAAGAAAGAGCAGCCCTGAGGTACTCTGGTGTTATGCAAAGTATATTTAATGAGTCACATCCCTCACTTTGTAAGAGGCTTTCCATAAGAACTATACTGACAAGCCTGAGGCACCCAGTGACTGGAATAAGCTAAACCCGCTGATGGATAGCACCACTGTCACAGCAAAACTTTGAGCTCAACTTCTCACTGAGTGCTCATACCTCTACAAAGCACTTTAACCTCTTCAGGGACAGAGAAGGGTATGCAATAATCTGTCTTCTGACATGAGACGCCTTCTGGTGCAGTAAGACACCAATGTATTTGAATCGGCTAATAATGTACTGTATACCAGCACCGAAGTTGCCTTATGGTAGAACACTGTTTTGTTCATCAACAGTGTTTTGTTCATGATGCGTAATTATCCTGCCCATGAAGTGCTCACAAAATAAAGGCAGACTGGAATATTCATGGCATCTGATTCTCTTCCTCTTCCTCACTTAAAGTGCCAGCTAATAACAATATAAAGAATGGAGTGACGTGCCGAACCTGCATCTCCGCAAACTCTGATTACTGTTACACTTCGGATACCATAGAGTGCACTGGGGATGAGAAGATGTGTCTTCTCCAATCTACAAAAATATCAGGTAATTCCACTATATTCACATTGCACAGATATTCACTTACTGCACACGCATTTATCAGTGTCACTATAATTTCTGTATATTGCACCGACAATGTACACAGCACTTTACAAAAGAGACAATACAGGGAAATATACAGTAATGCATCATTCAAACAAATATAAAATCAGCCAATAGGAAATGAGATTCTTGCCCCAGAGAGCTTACAATCTAAGTAATCAAACGTCACAGATATTTCCCACTGCTTACTTTACTGCAAAAACATTGTCCTCTTCTTTATTTAGGATTACACCCTCAGCATAATAACACAATCCCAATCTGGCTCACTGCCTCACTATATAATGCACAGAAACGCTACCCTATGTCTCATTCTAGCTGCCCCACTCCCTGCGTCACTGTTACACAGTATTAGTAACACTGCAAATGGAGATTTTGTTCATTAAACATCTTCAAATTCTGCACAATACTCAGTAGGTATAGGTGTTATTAGCATCTGACATCTCCAAAGGTCGCAGATCGGACCCCCTAGGGTGTGCTAAGGTCTGGCTACATGTCTGAGTGTGGTGCATAAAACGCAAGGGATGAGGGAGTGTGTCCTAGATTTGACCAAATGTGTTCTGCAGCAGCGTCAGATGAGCTAGAGCTGGTGGGGAAGAAAAACGGGAAGGGGGGGGAGGAGACAAAGAAGGGGCTGATGGTCTAGTAATATAAAACACCTTTAATAAAAGACACATGACAAAGCCTGACGAACAAGTTAACCCTATCTTGCGAAACGTGTTGAGTGGAAGAGGAGGAGGCAATCCGTTCCCGGTTGATCGCGAACCCCAGCGGCCGCGTGTGGGGACCGTCAGAGACTGCCAGAGATGGAGGAGACGCACACCGGACAGCATTGGCTGTAAAGATACCCTTATGTGCCCTGAGTGGCAGTACAGAGTGTGAGTACGCCCTCAGGGGGGCTTTTTTATGTGTCATTTATTAAAGGTGTTTTATATTACTACACCATCAGCCCCTTCTTTGTCTCCCCCCCCCCCCCCTCCCGTTTTTCTTCCCCACCAGCTCTAGCTAGGCTACAGGCAGTTCATCATCTGAAGCTGCTGCAGAAAACCATTGGTCAAATCTAGGACACACTCCCTTATCCCTTGCGTTTTCTGTTCTCTAAAGGATTGTGGCTCTTTCCTCTTAAGGTTGAGTGGTCCTTTGATTATATATATTTTACTGTTGTTACCTTATTTATATTGCATATTTTCCCTTTCTTGTATTTCCTTGTTATATTTTTTCACCACTGGGTGGTGCTGTGGCACTGTATTAAGGAAGCGCCTGGGAGTTTATTTCTGTTTCCTACTCCTGAGTGTGGTGCATACCTGCTGGCAACAGGAGGGCCTGAGTCTCCCGCGATGGTGTGGGGGAGGACAGGCACAGGTTTCTGGGGTTCATGCCTTCATCTGGTCTCAGTGGTGCAATGCCTCCATCTCTGTGAAGCCCCAGGGATATGGGGTGGAACCCTTACAGAGAACTCCCACACAGGGATGAGAGATTCCAGTCTCAGTCAGTCTTTATTAAAAGCAGCAGCAGCTCTTTATTGTTCACAGCAGACCAGTAATAGCAACAACAGCAGCACACGGTATATCAGGTACAGGGTCTTCTCTCCCACCAGAATGCACACCTTCAGGATGGGCTCTCTGGATCACTGTGTCCCTACTACCACCCCAAGCCGCGGGCCCTCAGGGTGGGGCTAGCTCTTCCCTCACCCCTTATGCAGGGTGAGAGGCACTGGTCCACCTATAGCTCTCTCAGTTCTACTCAGGGCCTGAGCTCCTCCAACTGTGCACTTATGCACCTATAACTAATCACACTTGAACTGAACACAGAACTGGCTAAATAGGCTGTGCACTGCCCTTTATGACTTTGGCAGGACCCTCCACTATGTCTCTTGCCTTAGACACAGAGTCAGGTGGCCTACCTCCACTACTCAGAGCAGCGCTTCAAGTGGGGGAAACCCATGATAGCTACTGGCAGCCTGCCCTTACCAGGGCTTTTACCAATAGGAGAAAGACATAAAGCCCAATTTTCTTACCAGGGCTACACTTATAACAAACCTTATAATTAATTTATAGTTTATTTGCTTTGTATACTGTAACTGTGTAGCCTAATATTACTTTACTGGTATGCAGGGCAGAGTCTTATATTTTGGTGCAATTCTAAAACATAAAATGCAGCCTTATTACTATACATACTGTAGTTCCAGTGTAATATGTGTTAGGTGATGTCCAGTTTGTATGGACAAGTCAGTGCGGTCAGTCAAAGTAATATTTTTCTGCACTTAACTTTTAATCTGGCCACTTTTAAAAATGAATTCTTCTAACTGTAGATGATGTAGTGAAGATTGTATATGCAGAGTTATTACAATGTAACCCCAGTGTAGTAAGTAGCACTTATGCTGTGACCTTACAATGTAACTGTAATACATGGAGAATAAGAACAGTTACAATGTGCAGTAAAACTCATGAGTAAATGCATCAAGCTGTCACTGTGCCTTATAATCAGAGTAACACTCGTGTTTTATCTGCAGTGTGTAATTACTCAGTTACCTCAGTGTAGAATAATACAAGCAGTGAGCAGCATGGATCAGATGTACTCCCCCTGCTCACTCCACTGAGGTTCAACTGCAAAAATACTGTAAATGCATTTCACTGGAGTTACACTGTATTTACTCATGTTTCTCTCCTTAGGATCCATATCAAGCAAAGTGGCCCTACGTGGTTGTGCCACTGAAAGTATCTGCAACGTTGGTAGCCAATCTGCGAGCAGCGGTGGTATAAACACAGAGGTGATAACTAAATGCTCCAATGGAAATATTGGTCTCCACCAAGGCTTTTTCTTTCCAGCTGTTGCTCTTCTGCTGATGAAACTCTTATCTTAGTACAATCCTAAAGAAGCCTATAGGATTAATTCTCCCGTTTACGTAATGCAGAGTATATGAGAACTTCTGTATTACTGTCGGTGAAACTTTTTTTTTTATTTGGACTTACAATAGATATTATAAAACCTACTTATATTGATTTATTTTCTGTGCATATATAGATTCAGATTATTAGGTGTTTCTGTGTACATATAGATTCAGATTATTAGATGTTTCTGTGTACATATAGATTCAGATTATTAGATGTTTCTGTGTACATATAGATTCAGATTATTAGGTGTTTCTGTGTACATATAGATTCAGATTATTAGGTGTTTCTGTGTACATGTGTATATGGATTCAGATTGTTTGCTATTTCAACTGCAATTAATTCTTGTGATTACAAACATATATAGACTTTAACTTGAATTATTTTATATAACAGTTATTTTCAACATTGTAAGAACTGTGGAACAGCTTTAAAATGTATTGTGAGCAGGGCCGCCAACAGAAATCTTGGGGTCCAGGACAAACATTTTTTAAATAACTTTTCTGACATAACTTTTACTTAAATGTTCTCTTGTGTTATTGTAAGACTGAAAAAATAAATATTATATTACAATGCAATCTGTTTATTTTAATATTTGTATTAAGTTACCTCAAAACTTGTTAGATACAGGTCTGCAAGGAAGGAAACGTGTGGGCCTGGGAGGGGAATTAAATATATAGGCCTGGGGGAGGGGGCAGTGTATGGGCCTGGGGGTGTGTGTATGGGTATGGACCTGGGTGGAGAGGTGGAAAGGTATGGGCATGGGGGGAGAAGGAAAGATATAGGCCTGGTGTGGGGGTAATTTATGGGCTGGAGCAAGGTATGGACTGAGAAGTGTAAGGGTATAGAACTAGCAGCTAGGAGGAGATAATGGTCCTGGGTGGGTAGAAGGTATGGCCCTTGGGGGGGGGGGGAAGGGTAGAAAGTGTGGTCCTGTGGGGGAAGAAACAGAAAAAGCAAAAAAAGGGCAGCGCACTGCCAAAAAAGCAGGAGGAGGCTCACAAGTACAATAAAAAAGTTTATTCAATAAATAGATCAAACATCACCCCAGACAGCATCAAAAAGCACCACACCAACGCGTTTCGGGCTGTATGCCCTTTATCAAGGTGTATCTGCAAGGGATGCTGTATTAATGATTAGTCACAGTGCAGAGGTCCAGGGGGATACACATGTTTCTATGGGACTGATCTGTTTTTGATGCGCCGGCCACTTAACATTCCTATGGGGGAAGAAGGTATATGCCTGGAGGGGAGAAGGCATGGGCCTGGGAGAGTAGAAGGTTTGGGCCTGGGAGGGTAGAAGGTATGGACCTGGGAGGGTAGAAGGTATGGGCCTGGGAGGGTAGAAAGTATGGGCGGCCTGGGAGGGTAGAAGGAATGGGCCTGGGGGGGCAGATATAGGCCTGTGGGTGGGGAGTTGAAGATATGGGCCTGGGTGTTATGAGTCAGGAGGTGGGGAGTTGAAGGTATGGGCTTGGGGGGAAGGAAATGTATGGGTCTTGGGGAGGTGTGGAAAGTTATTGATCTGGGGTAGGGGAGTGATGGAGGAAAAGTATGGGCCTGAGGGGAGGAGGAAAGGTATAGATCTGGGGGGAGAAGGAAAAGTATGGGCCTTGTAGGGGATAAGTTGTGGAGCAGGGGGAGGGGTAAGGTATGGAAAGAGGAGTGTAATAGGAATAGGACTATTAGCCAGGGGGAGATTACCTTGAGGGCTGAATCCTGGAGGTTCAAGGAGGGATCTTCAGACAGCCCATGCAGGTACTTTCACAAGGGATGTGGGGGGCTTTCGAGGGGCTGCTGATGGCTCACGGAGGGTGGTCCTTCAGACGTTCACCTGCGGGCCTTGCTGCCACCAGTAGCCCATGGAAAGGCCTGCGGAGGATGCAGGTAAGTTTGGGGGGAGGGGGGGATTGGGAGGTTGGGAAACACAAACACACACTTTGATCCCGTATAAGCAGCTGCACTGCCAAAATATTATAGTTACTGTAGCCTTTGCCAGGCTATTTATATTAACAGATTTCTACTGTATATTGATTGTATTATGAAAAGTAAAACATCTGCCATTACCAAATATTCCTTAGGGTACCTTGGGTTACCTGCCACTGAACCCTGTGGGTTCCACAGAACACAGGCTGAGAATCGCTGATGTTTTACATGTCAGTAATATTATTATTCTCCCTTCATGTACACATGTGCACCCAAGGATAAGGTGAAGTAACAAAAATCTGCGCTCATATATGGAAAAAATAAGTGATGTGATTCTAAAGCAAAAAAGTGAATACGACCTTATAGGGGTGAGGTTTGATGCAGCTGTTCAAATGGAAGGCTCAGCACTCCAAGCTAGTACAGAAAAAAAGAAAAAGAACAGCGCAAAACAAAGACCTCATAGTGTAGTATATTTGAAAAAGCAATTTATAATTAAAGGGTGAGTATTGCACGTACATCAATTAGATAATCACACAGCATGACATGTTTGGGACATGTTACCCATCTGTAGACAGCAGATCACAGTCACGGTGCAAGACTTGAAGATCTTTCCTCTGGTAGCAGGAGCACAGGGTCGTGTGGGTCAGCTCGCTGTTGGAGATCCCTCTCAGTCCCTGGCGGTATCACTGCAGCTTCAGAGGAGTTCCTCCACTTCCGGACAAGTCCACGGTGGCGTCTGACGTCATCAAATGGCGTCTGTTGGTGTCTGAGTCGCGTCGCGCTAGATGGCGCCAAAACAGCAACAAGTGTTGAAACGGCAACAAGTCCCGAACATACAGTATGATATGGAAATACCACAGTGGGTATATAGAGAATAAATAAGGAATGCGCCCACTCCTACGTGTTTCGTTTATGAAAAACTTCTTCCCTTCCCTTCCCTTTTGTTTCTTAGAGTGTGTGGGGTGCTGAGCCACCCCCTGTGTTTATAGCAGCAGACGCCCTTAACAGCAACACGGTTATGTGATATAATTTATTTATTTTCTATATACCTCACTGTGGGAGTTGTGGTTTATTCTTTTCCACATATTTATATGGTTTAGTCACTGCACTGTATATTATATATATTAATACATTATATTTTTAGGTTAGTTAGTTAGGTAGTAGCGCACAGTATTTTTTCTGTTTTCCCAAGCAACAGGACTGCTCATACACATTTTGATAACATTGCACTGTATTTTATATCAGACATACATGAATATGGTTCTTCCATTACTGGCCACTCTTAATCCAAAATGGACACTATTTATTTGTAATAATATTCTCATGACATGCATTATTTAGCACAGTTGTAATCCTTCTGTACTTTCAAAGTTGCCATGGCTATGATGAATGTTACGAATGGCGGACCTCTCTGTGACATGTTGCATGACATCACAACCCGGAAAAATGGGAATCAAGCAGACGCACGCTTCAACCTTCTCACTGGAGACTCTAGAATACTGGACAAGTTCCCTTTTCATAGATTCACCACTACCATAGGAAATCATGGTATAAGGGCTGGAGACCAATCACAGCGTGGATGCTGCTGGGGAATTAATTAGAACACTACGGATCATCTGCATTGGCAAATCAGAGCTGGGTATGGGGCAGAGAAAGTTAAAGAACTTTGGAGGGAAATACAAATGGCCAATGGGAGCAGCACCTACAAGCGGGGGCTCGGCAATGGCTTCCCCCTGCTGGCAGGATATCCACTGCTGGCCTGGTGCCGCTCAGGCTGGGGAAGCAGCAACTGCTCTTCTTTTCGGGTTGATGACCTTTCCGCCTGATCTCCGCTTCCAGCCACTCTTTCCTTTGTCCCCGCACCTAACCCCCCCCCCCCATTCTGATACCAGCAATACCCATTTCTCAAGATGTGGGCTGTACAAAGGGTTTGCACACCAGAATGAAAGCACAGCACTACGGATTTCTGCAAAACTATTTATTCAGACAATTTTCGAGGTGACGTTTCGGCAGATACAAATGCCCGCCAGCCAAACTTGGAAAAGGCAGTTGTATCTGCCGAAACGTCACATCGAAAAATGTCTGAATAAATAGTTTCTGGTTTGCACCGGTGACTATATCGATGATTTCCTTTTTGGTGTGCAGCATACACCTGTTTTACTCTACAAAGGGTTTCACAAGCTCACATGTCCAGAAACTTTGGGGGGCTTATTCACTAAACTTCGATAAGTGCATTATAGCACTATAAGTGCCCTTTTAGTGCGATATTGCATGTGTAGCTTTTCACGAAGCTCAGACAACAGGGCAATATCGCACTATAATGGCTTTTTATAGAACTATATCACTTTAACTATAACAAGTTTTGCGATAAGCCAAAAAATGCGCAAAATCGATTTTTTTCCCCTGAAACTGCTATTCACTAAACTCCGATATGCATATACAACTATAAAAACTTGCAATCTTTTCTCACCAGCTAAAGGGTGGTGCTAAAAGTGTCTTTTATTTTTGCTGCATAGAATTGATACCGGGGGTCACCGGGGTTCCCTGTGGGTCTCCGGGCATATCTGGGGGTCCCCGGGGGCCTCCAGAGCAGACCCACATATTTATTTCAGCTCCAGTGACCCCTGATTCAATTCTATTTAACAAAAATAAAATTGCAGGCAGTTTCATTACCTTACCGCTAAGGTAATGAAGGGGCTAAATAGCAGGCACTGCTTTGTTGTTGGTACAGGCGGTGGGTGAAGCTTGCAGTTGCCATAGGGTGGGTGTTTAGGCCTTGCGGGAGGGTGCAGTAGAAGTTGACCCTTTCATTACCTTAGCAGTTACAACCTCTAAGGTAATGAAGGGGTTAACCATTCGCCCAATCTTCCCGCAAGGCCCAAACACCCACCCAGGGAAACTACCACCTTCACCCACTCCCTGTACCTACAACGCTACACCGGAATGGGTAAAAGTGCTATTAACCAAAGATGGCTAACAGCACTTTCCACATTAAAAAAACACTACAGTGCAATACAATAAATATCCCCAATATAATTACTATTATCCAGATCTGGATAACAGCGCATTTGCCCATTAAAAATAAAACAGTATCCAGCCAGCATAAAGTCAATTAGTTGGACTTACCCCTGCCAGGATGAAAGCCGTCTTTGTTTTCCTTTCCGTCCCCCGCATCCTCAGCGTCGTCCTTGTCCTCCACATCCTCCGCCTCCTCCACGTCCCCTGTGGGCAGAAACATTACAATAAAACAACAAATTACTGGCCACTAACCTCTTAATCCCTTTAGCGGTTAGTAATCGCTATAGTAATTAAGGGGTTAACCATCCTCCCCCGGGCAACAACCAATACCAATATGGGCATGGATTGCCAAAAGGCAATGAAAGGGCAAGTTAAAAAAAAAAACACAACATAAAGCACATTACATATAAATAAATCAAGCATTTGACAATAATCCTGGCAGGGGTAAGTTCAACTTTTATTTACTTTATGCTTTCTGGATAATGTATTATTGTTAAGGGGAAAATGCACTATTATCCATATATGGATATTAGGCATTTTTCCCATTATTGTACTGTATGTGTCTGGGGGGGGGGGCGGAGGTTTGGGGGGGGGGGGGGGTTTTGTGGGAAGAGGGGGGGGGGTAGAAGGGGGTTGTTGTGTTTTAATGTTAATTGAGGGAAGAGGGGGTGGGTACTTGGCCCAAGGTGGGTGGTTTGGCCTCCTGGGTGGGTAGTGGGGGGGGGTTAACCCCTTCATTACCATAAGGGTTAGCACCGCTATGATAGTGAAGAGGTTAAACCCTCCCGCAAACTTACTGTAGTCCTGACCACCCACCCTGGGCCAAGTACCCACCCCCTCTTCCCCCAATAAACCAGGTACTGTAGCTTAACCCTTCGTTTCCTTAGCGGCAAAGCTGTTTTTATGTTCATTTTAATAGCAGAATGTGGTAGCAGGGGGTCTCCTGAGCTGAACCGCATTCATTTCAGCCTCGGGGACCACCTGCTTCCCGAGATACAGGCCCTGGTATGGGGTGCCGGTATCTCCCAGCATTGTTTAAATATCACGGTCACATGGGCCGTGACGCAGGAGAATTTAAACATGGCGTAAATACCGGCTACAACACTCTAAATGGAGCTCCCATTTCTCATAAACTGCTGCCTTTTCTGGTATACTTTTCTAAGCCTCTCACCTCTGGACATTTGTTTGTGACCAAGTTGCCGTCGGCGTTTGACCACCGGGGGACCCTTCACCGCAGCTGCTCCTTCGCTGGACTCTAAGCCGCCGGCTCTTTCGCCAATAAGCTTCATCTTCAGCAAGAACTTCACGTTATCAACTTCACTTTTGGACTGGTCTTCTGAAATGTTGTAAAGAAGAGCCATGTAAGTCGAAGAAAAAAAAACAGAGGAAACAGAGGGCGGTGCACAGCCGAAGAAAACTCCACCAGGCAAGGTCCGCCCCCCAGTGTCGGAGCATCCGCCCAACGCACGCGGGACAGCACCAGAGTGCATCTACAGTACAACCGGAGGACAAGCTGGCACCTTCCTGCGGTCGATTACTTGTGCCTGTATACGACATCCATCTTGTGAGTAGGGTCCTGGGTTTAACCCACCGGACCAGAGATCTCACTGTCACCCGCACCTTAGTAATTTTATTGTTTTATAATTGCATTAAATTAGTCTTTTTATATTTTCAGCCTTGCCAATTTCTGTCTTATCTGTCAGTGTTGTGTGTGTTTTGTCTGTCTTGTTAGTCATCTGTCAGTGTCCATTGTATGTAGTGTCAGTTATATGTGTATTTGCCAGCATTATTTTGATTTTTCTCTGTGTTTGATCCACATATCACGGAACGCACGGCCGTATCATCACTCAATCACCTGGAAGCACAGGATTAGAAGAGTTCTGGACACTTCCTACAATATTTGGACATTAAAGACTCACACATATAGACTTGTAAGGCGCCCGTCTTTCCTTTTTTGTTTATACTGTTTATTCTGATTTGTATCAATCAGCTTTGTGCCAGGCAACCTAGCCCACATTAGGGGTTAATATTCCTAAATAGGTCTCATCACCAATCAATTTATCTTTAGCGCTTATTCCACACCACCCTTTTCTATCTGGCTACAACACTCTGCTATTAAAATTTACGTTAAAACTGCACGATCGCCTGTAAGAGCTGTGCCCGGGGATGCAGCTCTCTCCATGCAGCTCTTCCAGGCTGCAGTTTAAGCAAACAGTTGAAGTGTGATAAAAACAAGTAGTGTGATCTTGCATTTTTTAACCAAACTGGAATTTTTTTTTTTCCTTAGTGAAAATCGTTTTGGCACACATTTTTATAGAGCGGTAAGACCGTGCAAAATCGCTCGACAATACACTGAACTTATCGAAGTGTAGTGAATAAGCCCCTTAGAATTAGTAATAAGGACCACAGACACTGGAAGAGAGTCGGAGAAAGGGGAACCTGCTTTTACATCTAGGACTTTAGAACCAGTAAGGGCTATAGCAGGTACTGCAGAGGACAGAGGGAGAGGCAAACTTATCTTTGAATTGGGAGGCTTAGAACCAGCAGTTGAACTTTCAAAAATTGTAGGGAAAGCAGCCTTGTGTTTCTGCATAAACAGGTGGGATTTGGTAACAAAAATATTTGTTGCTTCTTGAAAGGTATCAAGTTCTGGCTGAGGGTACAGAAACAGGTTGTGGATTTATTTCATAGCTCTCCAGGTGGATAAAACATTTTTTTTTATGGGGCATCTCATACTTTCAGGTCTACGGGGAGAGTCTGAAGCAGGAGTTCGGATCTGAAGACGGCAGGAACAGAGGAGGAGGATGGATACAGGCCACAGGTCACAGTATACCACCGGATATGGGACACAGGATAACACTGGACACAGGATGCAAGGTAGAGCAGGTCTGGAGCAGGAGTAAGCAAGGACTGGAGAAAGGCAAACTAAAGGAAATAACTTGTTTATTCACTAAGACATAAACACTAGTAAAACAAAGAACAGGAGTTAAATAGGGGCAGAAAACAGGGACAGGAACAAGGGTACAGGAACTAGAAACTATGGCAACAAAACCTGCTCCAGCCAGGTAGGAATTTAGATGAGAAGCCAGAGTGCTCTGGGCTGTGCCATCTTCTAGGCTAATCAGGTCAGATGTTGCAGTGAACACAGCTAAAAACCAAACGTCTGCCAGGAATGCAGCAGTCCCTGTGCGCGGTTTCTGACACTATTATGTCTATTACCGCTATCTGATACACAGTACATATTTTCTTTTTAACTACAGTAAGTGTGGTTATTTGTTTGAGTTCGGGCGTGTTTATGTTTGATAGACACTTCTACTGTGACCTATCTGTGGATTATTATTTTATTGTGTGTTCACTAGTAAAGGTTAAGGCTACGGGCCCGTTGTTGCCTGCTGGACGCGTGCCTGGTGTCCTTGTGGTGTGTGCACAGCAAAAAGCCACAATCTGCTGTCTGTAAGGAGTGATGGGAGGCGTGGGGGCATGGCTAAAACAGGGGGCACAGCCATGCCAGGGGGGGTGCGGCCATTGGTCTACACCACTTGCGCTCCTATTGGTCCAAACTATTTGCCCTGCCATTGGCTCCCCGGACACCACGTGACCGCGTCGCCGCACGGTAAGACAAAATTGACGTGCCTGACATGGGAGACCAGGTTATTTATTTACATCTTTTTACCGGGATAATTAATTGAGCAAAACAAGGTAAGGAAATACATTTTAATTTATTCGACATAAATTATCTATATAATATACATTGTGTGTAAGATAATTTATGTCGAATAAATTAAAATGTATTTCCTTACCTTGTTTTGCTCAACAAAATACAGACGAAAAGACACACTTACTTTGGGGCTGGGGTTGAAAACTAGACTTTCCTAGATGCATGGAACTCTATGGGAGAGTTTTACCCTGACCGGGACTTAGCTCGGAATCTCCTGGAACCCAAATCGGCATAAAATTCCATACACCACCGCTACGTTCTCTTCTGAGCACTTGGACCCTCCTGACAGTGAGACAGCCCAAATGTCCTGGAACTCAAATCGGCATAAAATCCCAGCTGCGTCCGCTACGTTCGATTTTGAGAACTTGGGCACAAAATGCTGGACTTAGTTTCTGGCGGGCAGGCTTTTCAGGCTTGAAATCGAAGCCGGTTGCTTTGCTATTATAAACAAAGCATCTTTGAAAAGCCCTGCCCTTGCTTTTTTGGCTCTGACTCAAAGGGAACACACAATCTGATTGGCTCCCGGCTTCTTATAGTATTCTCTGCTTCATTCACAAAATAGAAGCAGTCCAGACAGCCAATCAGCGCATGGGAACTTTCTCAAGCAGCCAATCAGAGCCACGCCAGGTAGAAAAGCCGGGTTAGCGGGAAAATTTGAAATAGCCAAGGGACATGTGCAAGCCTGCCACATCTCCCCCAGCGATCACAATGCCACCCGCTGGGCAGGTGCCCCTGAGTCTGGCAGAACAAGTGGCATCCCGAAGGACTGCCATTGATCTCCGGACCTAGTACTCCGCCTTTCCCCGCTAACCAAATGCCGTTCACACCTCTGGGCATCCTGTGGTTGCTTTGAACTCTGACTTACCAGCAGACTTACCTATGGGTTTGCACGGGCAGCCTGTTTGGACATCGTTTTCAAATGTAAAACACACTGAAATACAGGTACATTTTAATAAACACTGATTCTTGGGGAACCTCCAGCTATGTGGGACTTTAGGTGAAGGTCTTGGGGTTACAGGGAACAGAAAAGGAAAAATGTTGTGGTTTTATTTCTACCTGCCTTATTCCCCACACACTTTCCCTCTGACTCAGTTTGGACTCTCAGAGTCCCCCCCAACCTTATACATGGTTGGGCACCCACAGACCTTATACTGGTTGTGGGTCACCTTGGCACTAGCTGTGTACCCCCTTTAACCTAGGAATTCCCTCAGCTACAGGAATTCATATTTATCCCTGTGCCTCATTTTCCTCTCCAGGCTGTGCTGAAGCAGGGTACCCTAGTGGTGAGTCGTGCTTATGTTTTCAAGGGGAAGTATTGCTGGGACAATGTGCCTCCATGTATCCGAGAATCAGGTATGATTACAGGGTACATTTATTGGGGACCCAGTTACTCTGGACACAACCTTCTAGACACATTCTGTCAATGGTTCCTCCCCCCAAAAAACCTTGAAACTCACCCACTAGCAACCCCTGCCTGATTGCATACCCGGAAACGGAAAAACACCCAAAAACATTTGTTATTACATTTTGCAAATACAATTCAAGGCAACAATACAATGTTACTGGGCCCAAGAGCTAACTCTCTACGACCCTTATACATGGAGCAGGGGTAACCAAAACTGGCTTGACCGTTATTATATAGCCTGCTTACCCCTTCCTGTCACAGTGCCATTGCGCGTCGTGAGCGCACACAACATAAAGCACTGGGGCCTGCCTGATAAGAGGTGTGTATATGGTATGCGGCATGCACGCCGTCGCACGCGCCGCCGTGACACTGGGGACCCGGCCTAAGTTTTACCGTGACTCACTATTCTATCTTCACTAGTACTCTCTTTTGATCTGGGCGTTTTCCTTAGCTAATGTGTTTTTAGAAGTTTTCTCAGCCACCTCCCAGATTTCAGACCAGTTATCAGGATCTACAGTAGCTCCTCGTTCAGGTCTTTTTTCCCATCGCACCCTATATTTATCCTTTGTCTCCTCAGGGGAAGGTAGGAGCGTTTAGTAAACTACAAACATTATACCATGAGTATGAGAGGTCGCCTTACAGAAATATCCAAAAGTGTATTTTTTTTATCTAATAGAACTCCATAAAGTGCTTAATTTGGCGGAAGGCTTGAACATAATTATGTAATGTTATATTTCTTACAGAAAAACTTGAAGGTTTTACACTGACCTACAATAAATCACCAGGGAAATCAGCAACACGTTAACAGAGTAATTAGCAAAAATTGGCGCACAGAAAACAAAGGAACACCTGGTCCCTCAAAAGCTAACAATTAAGTATATAATGGTATCCCAAACTCAATAGAAAGAATAACTCTGTAAGAGACCAAGAAAGTTATAGCAAAGAAAGAATTGTGCTCATTGTGTCACATTCAGTACACATCAAGAAAAAACATAGCAAAAAAACACATTGCATGGAGCTGCCATATAAAGATAAAGATATGAACAATAGTGAATAGGAATACTTATCCACAGCTCTTAGAAAGCTAATAAGCGCACGAAACAAAACCGTCTGCTGACACGAGATGGTAATGTAAGATCTAGATAAAAAATGTTAAAGAAAGACTGGAACACCAGTAAAATAAGATACTCAATATCAACAGTATTTACAGATAAATGTATAAGGGGGGCAATGTTTTGTGGGCTGACCCCATCTTCAGGCCCGTTCCCACCAGTTGATAGCAACTGTTGTACTTCCTTATTAAAAATAACAATGAATGTAACTTTCTTACGAAACCAGCAACGTACAAGGTAGAAACATGTGAGCAGAATCAGAGTGGAAATGAAGGCTGGGACTGGTGTGAGCTGTGGTCGGACTGTAGTTAGAGACTTAATTAGACTCAGGGTTTTTTCAGTGTGCATATTAAGATTCTGAGAGCTGTGGATAAGTATGTCTATTCATGTCATGCCTGTATGTCCGCAGACCAAGCTAGACCCCAGTACTGAGGTGGGAATGGTATGATACCACACACCCACAGCAGTGGGAGCAAGCCCAGAGTGTGGTATAGCGTTGCTGGGCCTGTTGGAAGAGTTGTTAGTGTATACTTGCAACGCTTGGGGTATGTCCATGAGAGTAGTCGTGTCCTTTTGCCAATGTTCAGGGATCCAGAGGGTAGAGTCGTCAGAGGGCAAGCCAGGTCCTAGGAAGCCAGAGGTCAGCGGAGTCGTATGTGTAGCAGGGTTCAAAGGGATACCAGAGAGCAGAGTAGTCCAGGGTAAGCAGGGGTTAAAGCCATGGAAATCCAAAGTAACACAGGAGCAGGTAATCACAGGAACACAGAGGGAGCACAGCATAGGTAAGGTACACACAGGGAAACAGGAACTATGCAGAATGAGGAAGAGGTGGACAGACAGGGATTATAAAGGAAGATGCACCAATGACAGAGAGGGGAGGAGTAAAGAGAGAAGTGGGAGAAGCTGGAGATAGGTCAGGGGAAGAAGAGGAGGAGACCGAAGGGGCAGTCAGGGTAATGGCCTGTACAGCTTGGGAGGCGGAGACAGGGGGAACCTGATAAGAAGAGTCTGTGCACATGCCCCCTGTAAGCTGGGGATGTGCGCGCACAGGTTGCAACACATGCGCGGCCCGCAAGGAGCAGGGGAAGACTGCAGGAGGGGGACGGAGCCAAGAGGAGGGGAACGCACGTGAGGCCTGTGCCCACGCAATGGCCAGCAAAGGCAGGGAGGAGCATGCACGCGCGTCCTCAATGGGCTGAGGGGGTGCACGCACCAGACGCGTCACCCAGCGCGCGGAACGCCGCGCCGCGGGCACCACGCGAGGAGGAGGCAACGGGACGGATGGCACTTCAGGGGAAGTTAAAGGAGCTACCGCGGGGAGAGGGAGCGGGGAGGATCAAGGCAGGGGTTAAGGGAGCGCGTGGGTATGCGGGACCTGCGGGGAATGAGCTGCGGCAAGGGGAGAGAGGTAGAAGGTGAAGGAGAGGAGTGGGAAGGAGTAGAAAGGGTGACAGGAGATTGGAGAGAGGGACAAGGAGAGGAAGGAATCTCCTGAGTCGTCACAGTATCCCCCCTTGAGGAACAATCTCCGAGTGATCCAACCACGGCTTAAGGGGGAAATTCTGGTGAAACTGGGAAAGCAACCTTGGGGCGTGGACGTGATGTGCCGGTACCCAGGAACGTTCCTCAGGACCGTAGCCCTTCCAGTGTACTAAAAACTGAAGTGCTCTTTTGGAGACACAAGAGTCGATGAGAGACTGTATTTCGTACTCCTGTTGACCCAGGGTGGACACTGGACTAGGTCTCAGAGAGGGATCTGGGAAATGAGGGCTGGACACAAATTCTTTAAGGAGGCAAACGTGAAAGACTGATGGAATTTTCATTGACGGGGGAAGCTCGAGGCGATAGACTACAGGATTAACCATCTCTAGGATCTTAAAAGGTCCCAAGAATCTAGGGGACAGTTTGGGTGAAGGAGACTTGAGCCTAATATTCTTGGATGACAGCCAGACCAGATCACCAGGTTTGAATGAAGGACATTTTTGGCGGTGACGATCAGCTTTTGTCTTTTGCTTGGCCACCGCAGACCGCAAGGACTTGAGAATCTTTTTCCAGGATTCTTGCAAGTTGGTGATATGAGAGTTGGCTGCAGGAACTCCAGAAGGAGAAGGTGAGAGAGGGAGGCTACTGGGATGAAAGCCACAGTTGATGAAGAAAGGAGACTCCTGAGTGGACTCGTTCTTCAAGGAATTAATGGCAAATTCAGCCCATGGTAGAAGATCCACCCAGTTATCTTGTGAGTCGGAAATGAAGCATGTCAGATACTGTTCGAGAGTTTGGTTCATCCTCTCAGTTTGACCGTTGGTTTGTGGATGATATCCAGAGGAGAACAAGAGGGAGATACCCAATCTTTGAGAGAAAGCTCGCCAGAATGTCGAGATGAACTGGGAACCCCGGTCTGAGACGATAGAAATGGGAACGCCATGCAGCCTAAAGATTTCTTTGGCGAAGACATCCGCCAAGGTGGCCGAGTTGGGAAGACCCTTGAGGGGAATAAAATGAGCCTGCTTTGAAAATCTATCAACTACGACCAAAATAGTGTTCATCCCTTTGGACACTGGCAGTTCAACGATAAAGTCCATTGAAATGTGTTTCCAGGGTTGTTTAGGGATGGGAAGGGGTAGCCGAAGTCCAGAAGGCTTATGATGGAGGGTTTTACTCTGGGCACAAACAGGACAGGCGGAAGTAAAATTGAGAATATCTTGATTCATCTTAGGCCACCAGAAAGTCCGTTTAATGAGATCAGCTGTCCTCTTGAAGCCTGGATGACCAACTGCTCTGGAGGAATGACCCCAAAGTAAGACTTTATGGCGGAAACGTGGAGCCGCGTAGAGACGTCCTTCTGGTACCCTGAACCTGTTGGGGATATGTGCTTGTGCTTTGTGGATCTCGTCCAATACATCAAAGTTGTTAGCCGAGACTATGCACTTGGCCGGGAGAATAGGTTCTGAGATTTCTTTAGCCTCGGTCTCAGAGGCAAACTGACGAGAAAGGGCGTCCGCTTTAACATTTTTGGTACCAGGGATATAAGAGATGGTGTTGTTGAAGCGGGAAAAGAAGAGGGACCAGCGAGCCTGGCGGGCGCCCAAGCAACGAGCACCCTCAATATATAACAAATTTTTGTGGTCAGTGAGAATGGCGATTGGTTCCTTGGAACCCTCTAAAAGATGTCTCCATTCCTGGAGAGCCAACTTAATGGCCAAAAGTTCACGATTACCGACATCATAATTATTTTCTGCTGCTGAAAATTTCCGTGAAAAAAAACACAAGGATGGAGTTTCTCTTGGGGAGAAGTCCTCTGGGACAGAACTGCACCAGCTCCTACGTCTGAGGCGTCAACCTCCAAAGGATGCACGCATGTCCTCAGTGGGCTGAGGGGGTGCACGCACCGTACGCGTCACCAGGCGCGCGGAACGCCGCACCACGGGCACCACGCGAGGAGGAGGCAACGGGATGGCACCACAGGGGAAGGTAAAGGAGCTACCGCGGGGGAGAGGGAGCGGGGAGGATCAAGGCAGGGGTTAAGGGAGCGCGTGGGTATGCGGGACCTGCGGATAACACGCTGCGACAAGGGGAGAGAGGTAGAAGGTGAAGGAGAGGAGTGGGAAGGAGTAGAAAGGGTGACACGAGATGGAAGAGAGGGACAAGGAGAGGAAGGAACCTACTCAGTCGTCACAATTCACTATTGTACATATTTTTATATGATAGCTCTCGGCTTAGTTTTTTCTTGATATTGTCAATATGTGGAACAATGAGTAAAATTCTGTCTGTGCTATTACTGTCTTGGTCTCTTACAGAGTTGTTGTTTCTATTGCCTAGGGGATACCATTATATACATAAATTATCTACTGACCTTTCTCTAGAAATTCTAATATTTGGGTGACCCAGATGAACCAGACCATTGCAGTATCTCGTTCTTTATTCGGGAAGGTGTGGGGGAGGGGAAGGGGGGTTGTGATTTGAGATACATTTATTAAATTCAATCTTTAACTTGGAGAGGTCATATTTGTGGTACCTTGACTGGGAGAATGTGGAACTAGTATTAAATTTTTCGGAGTTTGGTCATCTTAAATGCCTTCAGTCGACCAAACCAGGACAACTCGGTTCTATTCTGAGAGAAGCCTGAGGATTGTTTTATAAAGCTGGAGAAGTTACATTTATACACTGGCGACACGCTTTATTGCGCATCGGCCAGATCCGCAAGCCGGGAGATTTCCCGGCTTGCTAGTGGCCGCCCCTCGGCGTGCCGCGCGTCATAGACGCGCGGTCACGCGTCTTCGGGAGCGTGCGCCCCCTGCACGCGCGTCCAGGGGCTCCCCGAGGGAGCCCTGGTGTCCCGCGATCGCGGGACAGCGGCAGGGGGTTCCGGGGGACCCGGCGGACCCGGCAGCGGTAGGGAGAGCGCCCCGATCGGAGGGCGCTCTTCCGCTGCTTCGGCGCGCGCCCGTCACTCTCGGGCGCGCGCCAGGCTACTGCTGCGGCACAGAACGGGCAAATGCTCGAATAAACTGTGCCGCAGCAGTATATGGTGCCATATAGAGGTTATATTGACCCCGAGATATTTAACGTGAGAATCACACCAAGAAAAATCGAAGTTGATTTTTGCCACAAGAAGATCCAATGCCGACTTGGATGCTTTCATTTAAAAATTTGACAGCTCACCAAAATCTAGGAGATCTTTATATAGATTATGTTGTGATGGTAAGGGTTTGCTAAGGGTCAAAATGATATCATCAGCAAACAGTTAGAATTTATATTGACTCTGCCCTATTGTGATACTGCTATATCAGGGTTTGCCCAAATACTATGAGCCACGGGCTCAACTGACAAAATTGAGGGGGGAGAGTGGGCAGCTTTGTCTTGTACAATTTTGGACCATGATTGGTAGAGTTTGGTGGCCACCAGTAGATATCTTTTCATTGAGTATGTAGAGATAGAATGTGGGTGGCCCGGTATTAAAGGGGTTGCACCCCATTTGGCCATCCCCTGACCTCACCAGGGAGATTAGGGGTTAACTGGGCTGAGGTCCAGAACTATGATTTAACCCTTGTTATAACATTTAAATGTATTTTCCCCTGTTCAATTGTAATGTCTGATTTAATTAGTGTTTGCATCACACACACACACTAGAATCCATCCGGGAGCACAAGGGTTAATAGTCCTTTAATGATTATAGCTCTTTCTGTAGTTTTCCCGCCTTTTCAGGCACCATTTTGCAGGTCCCCATTGGCCGCCATTAGGGCTCAATGCATTTCAATGGAGAATTGTGCTGTTTTAGTCCTGTTTCCTGTAAAGACCAGCAGGTGGCGTCCGAGAGGGAGAGCGGCGGTTTCCCATTGAAAGTCAATGGGCCCATTGACTTCAATGAAGATTCCTCGAGGTACCCTTTCGAAGAACGAGTTGGCTGCCGTCCAGACCGCAGACCGCAAAGCGGATACAGTGTCCTTTAAAAGAGTTAAAATCACTTGAGTCAAGTTCAACGTCAATTGGCGCGGGAATAAACAGTTCTAGGGCACCTAGAAATAAAATTCTTTTTGTCCCTAGTTCCTAGGCTTCCCCCCACTCGACCACAACCGGGTCCCCGAATCCTGGACCCCCGATAAGGGTCGAACCAGATAGAGCGGGTCGCGCCATAGGCTTTGCCGGCGGCGGCAGAAACGGCTCCGAAAAATGACTAAGTGTGAAATGTTGTATTTTGGTATTCCATAGCTCCGGTTCCGGAGGGCCCAGCGGATCAGGGTTTGGGGTATCTGTAGCCACTGCTCCGGCATCGCTGCAGAACCATCCTTGACCCGCTTGGACCAACCCGACGGAGTATGGACCCCCTTGAAAGTTTGGGATTTTTCCCATAGACTTCAATGGCGGCCAAACCCCATTGACCGGCTACGGCGGAAAACTCACATTGACTTCAACGGCGGCATCGCCCCGTTGAAAGTCTATGGCAGGGATTCCCATAGCCGCCAACGGCGGCGGTTTGCCATTGAGAGTCTATGGCGGCGAAGCCCGTTGTTTTCAATGGGGATTTAGTGAAAAGCTGAGATTTCTTTATAGCGGAGATTTCTGTATTAAAATGAAAAATGATTTACTGTGCATTTGTGTATCTCTGGCTCCGAAGGTCGTAGCGAGTCGCTGTTTGGACCACATGGTGTCCCAGTTCTGGTAATGAGAACTGGGAAGCTTGGACCTGCTAGACCCAACAGAACCGGATATTTTAATACATTTATGTTTTATGTTTAATACTGTGTCCCAAGGTATGGACAAAGACCCAGAGGAAATTCTTTTGCATACCAGGATAGCAGATGGCCCTAGAGGCGACCCACTGTCTAGGACTTAAGTATTGTTCAAAGGGTTTTGTCACCCCCACTGTTTACCTGTGGGCGGAGAAGGCTCAGACCAGAGCAGTTTTTAAGTGTTCCATTTAACACCTTCCAACAAAGGTTTTCCTGCCAGAACTCCAAATGGGTAGACTGGCTGGCATTCCATTTGCATATGTGGGGCTACAGAATTGAGACCCCAGAGTTCTACTGCACCTGTGCCAGCTAGCAGGGGGGCATGTGTTGAAATGTGTTCCCATGTTAAAGATTGGCTGGAGGTAATTGAAAACCAATCACATGTACTTAATGTTACAGATAGAGGGACAAAAGGTTTATAAACTAGCTGTCCACCCTCTATCCTTTGTCTTCATTTGCTGATATGGTTACCTGATATCACCTGAATGATTACCTGATTGCTGAGAGAAATGCTACATCATACTTCTCATTCCCCAACCCCTAAGTAAGTGTACTTCTTGTTTCTTACTGTATTACCTCGTGTGTTCACCTATCCTAAGGAATAAAATCACTTTATTATATCTTAAGCCTCGTTCAGTTCAAACCCAGTTATTTTTGTGTAATATTAATAAGCCTGTGGAAGCTATCGTCACAGAGTATAGGGGCTTTATAAATTTTGGACCAACATTTTTTTTCTCTAAGACCCGAAAGATAAAGTCCAAGCTCAGCAGATCAAATGATTTTTCTGCATCCAAGCTCATTTCCACTGCTGTTATCTTTAAATTGTTTATTTGCTGAATGACATTGATCAATCTCCTTGTATTGTCCGAGGCTTGGCGGAAAGGGATAAATTCCACCTGATGAGGATTTACTTTATCAGGTCGGTAATTATTTAAGATATTGGCCAGGACATTGGTGTTGATTTTCAGGTCTGTGTTCAACAAGGAGATTAGTCTATAACTAGCGTATTCGTTCTTGTCCTTACCCTCCTTGTGGATTACTCTACCACGAAAGTGGCCTCTGACATTGATTGGGGGTAGGGTGTACAAATCATAAACTGATTAAAAAGTGGCACCAGATGGGGTAAGAGAAGATACGCAAACTTTTAATATTAGCTTCTTTTGAGGCCATCGGGCCCAGCTGTGGCTTTATTACTCTTTTAAGATTTGATAGCTTCTAAGACTTCCTCAGATGTGATACGGTAGGTTTTTCCAGGGCCTGTTTGTCTAACTCAGGTAGTAGTGCTCTGTCTTGGTTCATGCTTATGTATGAGTCAATTTTACAAGGCATCACATGGGGATACCAAGTGTGGGGAGTTTTTAGATTATATAGTTCTGCATAGTATTCGCTGAAATTATTCACAATGAATTTCTAGATCAGTGATCCAGGCGCTATGGAACAGGCTGAATCCTCTGTTAGTTAGTGAGAAAGGGAAATGATCTTGCATAACCTAAAACAGCACTGAGGAGGTTAATTCTAAAGCAGCGTATCTTCATTGATTTCCTCAACCTGCCCAATTAGGCCTTTAAAAGCCTGCTTGACAGCATTCTCAAGTACATTATCAAGTTTGATATATTTGTTGTTAAAATAAAAGCCTAAATAAAGTCCTATTTTGATTTATATTAAAAATATCTCCTGTTTTTAAAACCTCTGCACACATTTACTACTGGCCTATTATCTCTTTAACAGAATAGTGTGGAGAGAGTTCCTCTAGCTTATTTGTCTGCAAAGAGGGAGTTGGCTTTGATATCTTTAGCATAATTCTTCTGCTTGAGCCATTTGCGTTTCTGTTCAGTATGGCCCAGGTCCTCAGCATCACCGCTGCTATGCAGTTGGTCAAGGCAGAAAGAGCCCTCCTTGAGGTAAAGGTCCACATGGTGTAGTCCCCAGGAATATACAGTAGAGCCAACAGGGGATTGGGGAAACATGGGCCTGTATTGGATGTCAAACTTACCGGTACTGCTCAAGAAACAGTGTAATGATAGTTTTTAAATCTAATACAGTAATAACGGTAACTTTTTACAAATATTCTCAAAAACACAGTATAATATTGAAAAAATATATGATATGGTCACCCTTGCCTCCAGCCTTTTTTTTTTTTTTTCAACATTCTGTTTATTGTGTTTTTCAAAGTGTATAACATACAGTTGTCACATTGTCAAAATAAAAAGCTTTCCATGGGACAAACAACATACATACCGCCATTCATACCAACCTGGGAGAAGGGAGACAGGAGGGTGTGGGGGTAGGAAGGGGGGGGGAGGGGGAGGGGAAGGGGGGGGGCAGAGGAATCCTTTCTGATGTACGATGTTCTCCGCTCCTGGTCCGTAGGTCAGGTGTTACGTCCAACTGATTCGGTGAGGCACCGGGTAGTGAATATAGGGGGTAATGGATCCGTGTTAGCGTCCTCCCGTGGCGGGTATACTGTCTCTCTCGTATATGGCTGATTGCAGCTTCTGCTCGCCATCCAAGGAGAACTCACCTGTCGCTATTAAAGCCAGATGGAGGCATTGCTCACCCCTGGGATGTCTGTCTGTGCCAGCCAAGGCAACCAGACTTTTTGAAACTTTGGGCCAGTGTCGTTGACCAGACTTGTCAATTTTTCCATCTGGCAAACAAACCAAATTCTATTCCGAATTTTATCTAATGATGGAATTGCATTCTGTTTCCACAATGCTGCAGTCTCGCATCTCATAGCCGTAGCAAAGTGTGCGATCAATTTGTTCCCTGATCTAGATACGTCTGTCGTGGGTTTGCCTAGAAGGAACACCCACGGATCTAGTTGAATTTTGAGGCCCAGAAAGAGCCTCTGTAGCCAATCTCTAATTTGGATCCATACGGGTCTAATTCGTGGACAAGACCACAGCATGTGTAACAGGTCCCCCTGTTCCCCGCACTGCCTGGGGCAGAGCGGGGAAGCTCCCGGCGCGAATTTTGCCAATCTAACTGGGGTGAGGTACCACCGCATTAGTACTTTATATGAGTTCTCCTTTAATGTTGTACAGATCGAACTGCTGGCTGCCGCCTTAAAAATTTCAGCCCAGTCATCGTCCTCCAGTGGCTCCGTCAGATCCGTTTCCCATTGAGTCATGAACCTGGGTTTGTGTGAACCGTCACTGTCAGAACCGACCACCACCCTGTACAGAGCAGATATAAGTCCCCGTGTGTCGGTGCCTCGACCACAGAGCTTCTCAAAATTAGTTAACGGCGGTCTAATAGTGTGTTTGGTGTAAAATGCCCTGACCTGGAGGTATCTAAGAAATTCTGTGTTGGAGATGCCAGTTTCTGACTGTATTAGATCAAACGGTTTAATGGTGTCGCGTCCCTCCAGGTCTTTTAGTTTGTGGAACCCCCTGTTTTGCCAATGTGTGAAGTTTTTGCCAACTAAACCCG
Source organism: Ascaphus truei (assembly GCA_036426205.1). NCBI lineage: Eukaryota > Metazoa > Chordata > Amphibia > Anura > Ascaphidae > Ascaphus > Ascaphus truei. The sequence goes on from CM071572.1 coordinate 4,148,514, forward strand.
GAGCAAAATCTGGATTCCCGTATAATGGGGCCATTAAGGTGTGTTTAGAGGTTAATGAGTGATTAGTTTTGGCCGCTTCCCAGACCGACAGTGAGTTGAGCACGGAGGACAGAGGATCCTTTAGGTCTTTCAGTCTAGCTTTTGGGTACCAAATCAGGTTTTCGATTGCAAGCGGAGCGCAGACCTCCTTCTCTAATGCCACCCAGCGTCTCAGCTCTGGATTCCCATGCCACTGTGTAATTTGGCATAATTGGGCCGCTTTATAGTATGCCAACAAACTCGGCACTGCCAAGCCTCCTGTCTCCCTGGATCGTTGCATAATTGTCATTTTTACCCGTGGTGTTTTATTTTGCCAAATAAATTTTGTGACTGAATTTTGTAGTTCTTTAATCTCTGATCGTACCACTGGTATCGGAAGAGTTTGAAAGAGATATAGTAAACGTGGGAGAAGGTTCATCTTAACACAGTAGATTCTACCAATCCAGGAAATTCCGTAAGTGGACCATATTTTGAGCTCCTTTGTTAAAGCCCGTAGGAGCTGTGGATAATTTGCCTGATAGAGAGTGGAGCTCTGTTTAGTAATATGTACCCCTAGATACTTTATCTTTTTCGGCTGCCATTGAAATTTAAAATTAATTTCTATTAATTTCTCCATGTCTCTCGGCAAATTCAGACTGAGCGCCTCTGATTTAGCCTGATTGATCTTAAAACCCGATATGCTACTAAATTTTTCCAGTAGGGCGAACAGATTGGGTAGCGAGGTGAGTGGCTTTGTCAGTGTCAGAATAATGTCATCTGCGTATAGCGCCACCTTGTGTTCTTGCGACCTAATTTGGATGCCGGAGATGTCCGGGTTGCTACGAATGTGCGCTGCTAGCGGTTCCACGCATAAGGCGAACAACAGGGGCGAAAGTGGGCAGCCCTGTCTGGTTCCGCTTTTGATATTAAACAGCTCTGATGGGAAGCCTTGGTGTACTACCTTAGCTGCCGGGGTTGTGTATAATGCTTTAATTGCCCCTAATATTCTCCCTCTGAACCCAAACGCTCCAAGCGTAGACTCCATGTATGGCCAGTCAATCCTGTCGAAGGCTTTCTCCGCGTCTAAGCTTAGTGCTATGCCACGGAGCCCGTTGGTATTGATGAAATCAATAATATCTATTATCCTTCTGGTATTATCGGCCGCTTGTCTATCCCTAATAAATCCAACCTGGTCTGGGTGAATAAGCCTTGGCAGGATCGCACTCAATCTGTTAGCCAGTAGTTTAGAATAAATTTTGATGTCTGAGTTGATTAATGATATCGGCCTGTAACTTTGGCAATTTGTGGGATCTTTGTCCTTCTTATGTATTAAAGATATCGACGCCTGGAGCATGTGGGCCGCGAAGGGTTCCCCCGACAATACCCCATTGAACATTTTGAGCATGTGCGGCGCTAAAATCCCTACAAATTTTTTATAGTATAAATTGGAAAATCCATCTGGGCCTGGGGCCTTGGAGGGTTTTAGGTTCTTAATGACCCCTACCAACTCCTCTAATGAAAAGTCCCTCTGGATTGCCTCGTGCTCCAATCTGCTCAGCCTAGGGAGATCCGCCTCTCTCAGGAAAGACTGGAGTGTGGCGCTAGTTTTTGTGCTATGTGCAACCTTCTCCCCATTATATAACTGCTCATAAAAAAGTCTAAACTCTTCCACTATTCGTTTAGGGTTGGAGGACATATCTCCTGTTTTGGTCTTGATTGCCTGGATGTTATAGTTTGGCTGCTTATTGCGGATCCGGTTAGCTAGCATGGTGTCCGGCTTGTTGGCTTTTTCAAAAAATTTCCTCTTTGTCCAACTCATGTCCCTCTCGGCCCGGGAAGTAAGGAGGAGGTTAAGTTCAATCCTTACATCTTTCAACTCCTTTAAGGTATCCCCTCCACCTGATCGGCTATGGAGTATGGAGAGCTCATGTAGCCTCTTATATAGTTGGGTCAATTTGGCCTCCCTTAGTTTCTTTCGTCTTGCTGCAAGACTGATCAATGTTCCCCTCAGCGTGGCTTTGTGGGCTTCCCATAACGTTATTTGAGAATCCACTGTACCCATGTTCAGTGAGAAAAACTGTCTGATCTCATCTTTAATTGTCTGCTCAATTTCTGGGATCTTAATCAGGGATTCATTTAGTTTCCAATTTGCTCCGGGACTAATTGGTCTAATTTGTGTGCATCGTAGCTCTATTGATGCATGGTCCGACCATGTAATGTCATGAATTATAGTGTCGGATATTTGGGGGACCATTCTGCCCGAGACAAAGAAGTGGTCGATCCTACTATAACTGTCGTGGGGGTGTGAGTAAAACGAGTAACTACGTTCGCCGGGATGCTGCTCCCTCCAGATGTCAACCAGACAACCTCTCCGTAGTCCTTCCAGCAGTGCTGTGACTCCTGCCTGTCTGTCTCGCTCTTGTCTAGGGGATCTATCAATGCGGGGGTCCAGAACTTTGTTAAAGTCTCCCGCTACTATAACGTTTCCGACTGCCCATCTTTGAAGTTTGAGGAAAAATGCGTCAAAGAACTGCGGGTCACGCTCACATGGGGCGTATACGCATGCTAGGGTCACCCTGCAATGCTGCAGAAGACCCACTATAATGAGATATCGACCCTCTGGGTCACGCTTTATTCGTTCAACCTCAAACGGGACTCGGTTGTGAAATAGTATAGCGACCCCTTTTTTCTTTTCTTTAGCTGAAGCTAGGTAAAATCGTCTGAAGTTTTTGTCTATGAACCCTGGATTTTTACTTGAACTATAGTGTGTCTCTTGAAGGAAGAGAACATCCGCTTTCCGGCGTTTAAATTCTGCGAAGGCTATTCTACGCTTTTGTGGCGAATTAAAGCCCTTAACATTTTGTGATATAAACGTCAGTGCCATGGGTGTGTGTATATGAAGTCTAGGTCTGTAGCAGAAGGAAATAACCTACCCGGGCCTCGTGTCTGCGGGTACCGCCGGTGACGGCTGAGTTCAATCCATCTTGTCTTTGCCTTTGCTTTTCCTCTGGGGAGGTCTGAAGGTGGGGGGGGAAGACAACGGGGGGGGAAACAAAAAACACAGAACCACACAACATTCACACATAAAACCAAATTGATCCTAAACGACCTATGGTTTTCTGCCTGGGAATAGCAGTCACGCCTTGGACTCTCCCTCCCTCCTTTCCAGGCTCGTGGGGGGTAGTTCTCCCCACGCCTTCCCAGGTCTTTGACTGAGCCGCGGTGTAGGACCGCAGCCCCGTCAGAAAGGCACATGCCAACAGGCGGGGACAAGGGCCTCCATCTGCCCCCCCGCCGGCGATGCAACAGTATCTGCATAATCAGTAAGCTAACTATAGTGTTAGCCAAAACTTAACCCATACTTAACCATTGAGTAATCCCTTGTTAACGCAGCTGTATAGTTAACTGCCCTATACTGCCTACAGTGACACTCACTTGCTACCCCCTTGACTGTGTAAAGGTGTCAGCCTAAACTGCAGTTGACCCTGACTCTCTTTCCAGTTTCAATATCTAACATTCTATTTATATATTTAACCATATATAACATTTTTTTAAACTTTCAGAACCGCCCCCCGGGCCCCCCCCCCCCCCCGACCGGAGCGCACTCCGTGCACCGGCAAGAATCCGGCAGCCCCCCGGCCCCCCCCCCTTGTCTAAAGAGCTGCCGAGCTTAAACCCGGCCATAAGACCTCATCCAGCCACGTTGTTATGTCCCTTCAGGGGTCTTGTCCCATTCTCCAGCTTCTTCGCGGGGGAGTGCGCGTACCCCCTAGGAGCCTCCTCCGTCGCCTTCCATGGCTGTCCGTGGGACTCATCCGCTTCCGCGGCTGTCACTTCCGGGTCGTCCATGGACCGGGCGGGTCCGCCTCCTGACGTCATCGCGGCAGCGTCCTCATATCCGCCCGTGAGCAGCAGAGAGGGAAGGCGTGTCCTGCAGGTGGAGCCGAGCAGAGCTCCCAGACCTCGCGCCAAAACCGCTCCTCCATTGCTCCTTCGCGCTTCTTCATCACCCTGACCCTCGTGTGTTGCTGGTCCGCCATCTTGGTGAGTGGAAATGCTTATCCGTTCGGATTTTTAATTTTTTTTTTTCCCCTCTTTTGTCCTGTGGCGGGTCCAGCTTTTGTTAAGCTGATCGGGTCATCGGGTGCCCCGCAGGCGGGACGGGGGGGGGACGGAGCCGAGGGGCAGGGGGCGTGGGGGGGGGGAAGGGGAACCGGAGGCGGCAGAGGGAAGCCATTCAACGTGGCCCTCCCCTCCTCACCCCCACCTTCAATGGCCAACAGGGGGGCAGGCCAGGGCCCGGGGCAGGCAACACCCTGCAACTGTGATTATTGTCCTGAACCTCAGACTGGTCTCGACGGACCTGCTTTGTCTCTCCGCTGTCCGCTTGCTGCTCCCACCTTCTTCCACTCAGCGGGACGGGGAGGGTATGTCTCTGGTGCCACTGGCAGCTGCAGCGTGTCCGGGAGCCCCAACCTCTTCAGGAACTCTGGCCCATCAGCTAGATATTTCAGTGCCTGGGTCCGGCCGTTCTGCACTACGACCAGCGCGAAGGGGAAGGCCCACCTGTATCTGATCTCCTTGTCTCGGAGGAGTTTTGTGATGGGTTGGAGGGCCCTCCTTCGCGCCAGTGTGACTGGGGAAATGTCCTGAAAGATGGCCATTTCTATCCCCTCGAATGGCACCAGTGGGGTAGCCCTGGTCAGACGGCAGATTTCCTCCTTAGTGGTGAAATGATGCAGGCGGAGTATGATATCTCTGGGAGGGTTATTGGGCAATGGGCGGCCTCGCAGTGCGCGGTGACACCGGTCCATAACTAATTCGGCCTCAGATTTCCCTGGCATTATAGATGTCATCCACCTGTTAATCAGTCGCTCAGGGTCTAGGATTTCCTCAGGTATGCCCCTGACCCGAAGGTTGTTCCGCCTGTCCCGGTTTTCGCTGTCTTCGTGGCGTTCCTCCAGCTCGGCCACCCTCCGTTCCAGCCTAGCAATTTGAGCTCCCATCTCTCCTTGGCACTTGGAGGTCTCCTCCACCCTCTCCTCCAGTGCGCTCGTGCGGTTACCGATGCCCAGTATGTCCTTTCTCAGCTGGTCCACCTCCCCTCGGAAGAAGGTCTTTAAGTCGGAGAGTAACTGTGCAATCTCCTGTTTGAGGGAACCCGTGGGCTCCTCCGTAGTCATCTCTAACTCCGGTGCGGAGTCAGATTCAGATGCCGCCATATTAGCCGTCTCTCTGGGCTTTTTTGCGCCGGTGAAGTAGGTGCGCACATCTACCCTCTGCTTAGGCTTTTTGCGAGTCGTTGCCATCCTTTTGTGTCCAGCGCTGTTAGCTGAGTCAGGGGTGATATTTTATTTTGAGTTTTATTGGGTTTTTATCACTGTATCGTGCTAAATATCGCCGGCGGGAAACGGAGCACTCAGATCAAGCCTCCATCTCCGATCCCGTCGCGCATGCGCCTCGCCTCCAGCCTTTTTAATACTTATACGGAGAGACCTTGCTCAGAACCCCTTGGTGGTATATGCGTGCTGCCAGGGAGAGTAGCGATATTAACTGAAAGAATGTACCTGAGGTAGGGTACAGAAAGATCTTCGATGGTGGCGCACTGCGGACCTTTATATAATAATGCGGTCAGAGGTAGAAAAGAATTCCAGTAGATAAAATCAATTTTATTAGTATAGTAAGTGTAGTTAAAAGTGACATATATCCGGGTTAAGGTATATATCTGAATATTGAAGTGCCTCAGTTTAAACAGTAACAGGACGTGTGATCGGAGCAGTCTCTCCTAAATATTAACAGTGTGGAGAATAGCGGGGTACTTATTTAGTACATTGCATATCTTTCATAGGAGTGCGCACAGAGACACAAAGAGACACTATTAGCCTAGCACATCAAGGGTTAAAATTATCCCCAGTGACTTACTGTTAGCTCCTTTACCAGACAGACACTATAAAGAGTATCTGGGAACTACTGTGACGCACGCGCCGTCAAACATTAGAAACCTACCTATATATCAGTACCTACGCACTCCCATGAAAGATATGCAATGTACTAAATAAGTACCCCGCTATTCTCCACACTGGTAATATTTAGGAGAGACTGCTCCGATCACACGTCCTGTTACTGTTTAAACTGAGGCACTTCAATATTCAGATATATACCTTAACCCGGATATATGTCACTTTTAACTACACTTACTATACTAATAACATTGATTTTATCTACTGGAATTCTTTTCAACCTCTGACCGCATTATTATATAAAGGTCCGCAGTGCGCCACCATCGGGGATCTTCCTGTACCCTTCCTCAGGTACATTCTTTCAGTTAAACTCCAGCCTTTTTAGCCAGAAGGGGCTGCTCTTAAATGATACCGGTGTCTCTAGGGCTGTAAAATGGAGCCAAAAGAGAGAAGCTGATAATCTAGGTCACATAGTGTCCAGCATAAGATGGGGGTCCAACCTCAATGTCCAGGAGACCCACCAGATAAATGCGCTGCTGGAGCCAGATTAAGTGGGTGCATCGGAAAGAGGTCCTCAAGGGGTAGCGGGTAGAAAGGGAGACAGCCTCTGTCACTTAAATCAACCAAAAGCAAAGGTGTGCAGCGCACAGCAATAAGTAGAAGGAGCAGGTCAGGCAAACAAATCCTTTATTGACAAGCCATAAAATAGAGGGCAGCAAACCTTCTACGCATTTCGTGCTAGTGCACTTTATCAAGAAGTGCCATACACGGTGTAACAAACAGTTTAAATACAGCTGACTGCCGTTTTTCGTGCCAAAACAGTGACGTCACGAAGCGTCACTGACCAATGAGAATCGCGCTCGTCGCGCATGCGTCCCGCGGCTAGGCACTGAAGGACTCCCTGCCCACACCAGCTGCCTCTCAATCTCAGGGAGACACGCCCCTCTTGGGAGCTCACCCGACACCAAGACACACCCCTAGCAGTGGCAAAGGAGACTCCCCAGTCCCGTCGTCTGGCGCATGCGCAGACGAGCTGCTGAACAAACAAGTACTGGATTCCCCCGTTCTAGTTATGGGAACAGTGAATATATACCACTATGACAGATATAGCCACATTCATGACGCCTATAGCACACCACCCACAGAATGACTAAGCAAATCGTGGAGGTAATGCTACTAGAATCAATAAATAGTGGCTATAGTTGATATACTGAAAACCAAAAATAAATGAATAATAAAGAGATATATATGCACACACCAAAATGGGGAAATCAATTAGGCAGTCAGTAACAGAGATTTTATTAAAAAAGGAGACTACATATATGTCACGGTAGCCTGAGACAGGCTGTAATTTACACCAAAACTATATATAAATATATATATACCTGGGTTTGAACTGGGACGAGACTTAGATATAACAAATTGTATTTATTCCTTAGGATAGGTGAACACAACAGATATGTACAAATAACAGCAAAATATAGACACTTACTTAAAGATTAGGGCAGAAAGCCATCAGGACACAGACTGGTCCACTTCTCCCATATTTCAGTTGACATCACAGCAATACATGCAGGACACATGCATGAAGACATTTGCATGAAGAACATGAAGAACAATGGGTAAAAGGTGGTTCTGACTTATATATCATTTTAACCCCCCCTTTCCCAGATACGGTACCGTGCCGTCTAGCAAAAGTCCCTTTGAAGCTTTTGAAGCTCAGTTTGGACTTCCATTGACCAGTGTGAAATGTCACACTTTCTCTGGTTAGTTCCTTTTGTCCGTTGGGCCAAGCATAAGCAATTAGCAATTTAGCCTTTGATGACCAAGCGATGTAAATTCTAGCCTTTCCTGCTCATCACAACAGGGGTTCCTCAGAACTCAACCAAAATTTCATATTTACTGCAAATCACTCCCTAACTTGAGTTCAGTAATACATACAGGCAGGTGTGATATATTAATACATTCCGTCACACCAGACGCTCGCAGAGAGACCAAACATTACAGTGTAATATGAAAATTAATAGAGATATTAATATCTGACATTTAGCAGCAGTTACATATACAGTGTTTACACTCCAAAAGATATGCTAAATCCCACGAATACAAATATGTAACTCTTATCCTTTTCAGCCAAGGACATCTCATAATATTCTTATATTTAATAAGGACACCCATTCAGATATCCTGCTTGGGGTACCCACCCTGGCCCCATCAATAAAACCTTTTGAAGCAGGCTTTTGGATCTATTGTAAGTGTGAATTGTTACACTTCACTATTCCTTGTGCCTGCTTCCCGGGTCTTGCATAGCAATTAGGTAATTCCTCTCTTGATCACTATGTATCACACCTAGCCCAGACCTCCCTTTTGATATGCATTTCCAGAGAGGAAGCTTGCATATCAAACGTGAATAGACTCAGATGAGTCACAGCATTTGGCCTGTACATTTTAAAAACTGCAGAAAGTCACTTTATCAAAAATATATGTCCCTCTTATGACAAAGTTATATTTTTAATATGTGTGTACTTGGGGGGTTCCCCTGAGGCTGCACCCCAAGACTCAGGGGCTGGCTGCAAACAGGTATTAACATACTGTACACTAAAAAACCCTTCTGCTTTTCCCATTCAACTTCAATTAAGCCCTTTGAAGTCCAGATTTCCTGAAAAGACACAAAACAGTGGAATTTTCTTAAACTGTAGCTCATTAACCCCTTATGACCCAGTGGGTGTGTTATGCAGACACTGATCCAGCAACAATACATTTACACAGGGGAATAAGCATTTTCATGTTATAACAAGGGTCAAATCACATTTCTGGGCCTCAGCCCAGTTAACCCCTTGTCTCCCTGGTGAGGTTAGAGGGGGGCTCTTGGGGGGTAACCCCGTTAATCCCGGGCCAAACCCTCACTATCGTCACAATATATAAACAATTTATTATTAAAAAAAGGCTAGAAAAGTACATGAGTAAGGCTGAGTATCGTGAGTACTTTACCTGGGGCTAACCCAATGAGGAAGGGGATGGTGTCTTTGGGCAACCTACCCCAACCTTCAGGGTAACCTTAGTGCCCCCCCAAAGGTTTAGTACTGTTACTATTTCATTAACAATACCCAGTTTATGCTCCCTTCCATTACAACATATGGTCCCAGCACTTCTGAGCACCATCACACCACTAAACTCCACTTAACTCAACCACCCTGGTATCTCTGGGGGTCCATTGCGGTGGTGGGACCTCGGCCTTCATTGTCTCTTGGCCACTTCCGACCACTTGTTGCGGGGTGATCACTGGGACCAAGCGCATGCCTCTGCTGCTGGATCTGGAACTGGGAGATTCTTGGATTTGAGGAAGTCACAGCCTTCTTTCTCAGATTTTTGGATTTGATCATTGACTTTGCACCCAAATAATATTGATAATGTAAAGGGGAAGAACAACCAATACTGTATCTGCCTGTCATGGAGTGTGTGTGATCGGTTATAGGCCTCTTCTTTTCAGAACAGTTGTGTGTGACAGTTCTCTAAATATTTGTAGCTGGTGAGACTCATGCATGATCAAAGGTATTTCTCTCGATTTTCGATGTGGGAGGCGAGGACGACAGCAAGTAGAAATAAGACAGGGACCAGGATTGGGAGAGATATCCACAGAAGCAAGGAGGAAAGAGAATGTGTGAGGATGTTTTGTAGTGGTGTGTTTTAGTGCAGGAGGTATAGCTGTGTAGAGTCAGAGGGCGCAGGTCATAAAGGAGTTCATGTGAACTGAGAAGTGGTGAAGGAAGGAGAGATGGAGGTATATGAATAGAGTTGGACACATGAGAATCGTAGAAAGAAGTGCGTACTTTGAGAAGAAGTGAGGTCACAGCAAATATAAATAGTAAAGGTGGCATGGCAGCAATAGTAAAGTGCTGAGATGTGCAGTCTGGGATAGATAATGTCCTCCTTTCCAGAGTAGATCAAATTCAGGATTCAGGGCCAGTAGGTGTTGTGTTGTCCACTCCTTTTGATCTCCCTTTTAAACTCCAGCACTGCATGCTACTTTAAACTGGGCTACTTCAAACATGGGCTGCAACAAAGTAAGGGCTGCTATATCAGCGGTAATATAGGCATAAGAAGTCACCTGACTGAATTAAGTTCAGCCCAGCCAATTTACAGTAATTAGCACATGTGAGGCACATTGAAACAAATGGTTCTTCTAAACAGGGTGTGTTACAAGTGTTGCTAAGTGTTACAAGTTGAATTTACTAAGACACAGCAGGGGATGATTTGTAGACACAACAGTTGAAAAATGATTTTACCTGAGAAGAGAAAAAAAAATCAGTCCAGTAATCCAATAATCCAATATTCTTCTCAAATCCCTTTTAATCTCCAGCACTGCATGTTATGATCCTCAGTAGTTGAAGATCACTACTGTACATTAACCCCTGTATTAGAGGGTTTTATGGTTACACTTTCCCCATCTCTGAGATCTTTCAGTGCCCTAAATTCATCATAGGCAATTACAAAATTCCAAACGGCATCACCAATTGAAAATCAGATAAATCAGTAGAATGTATAAGAGCTGGGGAGCAGCAGATTTTGCAAATCACAAAATACTACAATATACTGTAGGCAAAATATATATATAAAAAAAACAAGGGATGTTCCCCTTCATTCAAAAGAAAAAAGGTATAACAAGAATTCGGCAAATTAAGTTTAAATATGATAAATTCATCAGTGCCACATGTGTATAAACATGATATCAAATAGCAACAGAGCAACTGAGATAAGCAGGAACATGAAACAATAAATGAAATACATTTCAATAAACAATAATGATCTGATAATGATCTAAGAACAAAAACTGCAGATAATGTTCTTATTTATAAATTTTGCAACAGAAGTAAGGATACTTATCCTACAGTATCCTAAAGGTGGGAGCCAAAAAGAGGAAAGTGTCCCAGCATTCGTGTCTGAGCAGCTGTAGAAAACAAGGGGGAGAAATGGGGAAACAAAGGAAAAATAGGGAACAAAACCGATACAGCAAACAAGGGGGGCAACGTTTCCGCAGAGGACAGCCCCCTTTTTCAGGCCCATTCCCACGTGTGGTAACACACGTGGTATATCCTGTGTTAAACAGAGATCTTTCCTCTGTACCCACTATTTCTACTGACTTTTAATAAAGGAGAAACACAAACACTAAACTCTTGCTTAAGCGTGACTGGTAAAGGAAGCATAAAAGGATAAAAAGAAGAGTAAATAATCATAAAAAACCACAACATCTCCATTAGTAGCACTATATCCACCAAGTCTAGAAAGTTGGAAGCAGGATTGATATTATTTGTGACTATTGGTTGTAGTATGGGGTGTAAGTTAAAGTAACCCAAATAAATGGAACATTGACTGCAAACACATTAATTAACCACCTAAATATGAAGTTGGAAAGATGGCTAAAATGAAGAGAAAATGTATTTTAAAAATGCTTAATATAAAATAAGATGAAGGCTACAAAAACCTAATGTGTGTTATACGTACAACTAGTGCTATATGTATACAGTAGCAGTGTTTGTATAATACAGAGAGTATAAAAGAAGTTCACCCCAGGGGGCAAGCTTGTTGTGTATAGAAACTTCTTCTTATGCAATAATTGCTCTATTATAACCATACGCTGTTCAAATCAGTTCTGCAGTGTCACGGTATTCACATTATATCCTTGCTATTCTTTTACAACTCCGTGAACTTTGTTTGGTTGTTATACACTTTGTTTGGTTGTTATACACTGCAGCTGGCAGTCTTGCTCCCTGGGATGAACTTCTTTTTAAACTCACGTTATTATAGCAGCACATGAACTGTACATATAACAAACATTACATCTTATTATCCCCCATCTTATTTTATATTATGCATGTCTCTTCTTCATTTCCTGAACTCTTTAATTGACTAGGTGCTAATGCACTTTTAAAATATGTTGCCTTACTTAAAACCACTGTAGGTCTAGAGATCAAAATATAATTTAGTATTGGATCGAATTTGACAATGTTCCAATGCGTTAAGAGAATATTTTGGCTATTGCGATGTACCCCATTAAATTTGGTAATAAAAAGAGGAAATTTAAATGTACAGTATTCTTTACAGTTTTTTGATAGTTCAATATTCCAATACTTTTTTCTGTCAATCTCTTATTACCATTTCCCACAGGATTACCTACGTATCGTTTCCTTTAGAATAAATATGTTAATCTTCTTCTTATCTGATTTGCTTTAAATTATGTTGTAAAAGAGATGATCTTTGTTTACTTATGGCACTATTAACAGCATGTTGAGCTACTTAATAATCACATCCTTTCTGTAGGAACCTTTCTTTTAGGAGTTGTGCTTCCTCCAAAAATCAACAATATTCTTAGCAATTCCTACTTATTCTTAAGAATGGATTATAAGTGATGTTGTTGGTCCATTTACTGTACTATCATGATTGCTCATTGGATCCACATTTTAATTAACATTGACATCTTTAAAGAAAGCACTTCATACAAATTGAAAGATCTAGGAAGTTTATCCTCTCACTTTGACTTTCGCAAGTGAATTTTAGATTACATTTATTTTTAATAAGTCCTCTCACAAAAGACTGCAGAGATGGTTCTTCCTCATACCAAATCAAAATTACATCATCAATGAATCTCCTCCACAAAACAAGTTATCAGTAATCAGTAATAAATGCTCTTTGAATAAGAGATCATGTATCATCTAGGGATAAATGTGGCTAATCATAATTTTGGGCATTAAAAAAAATTCACACATTAAAGAGCATTAAAAATACATTTTAAACCTAAAACCACTGATAATCACTGTGGATAAATTTCGGAGGACAGCTAGCCACATTGATAATAAATGGTAATCAGTCATTTAAAAAAAAATTAACAAATATAAAATACAGTATAACCCCCTTCATTACCGCAGTAGCTAAACGCTATGGTAATGAAGGGGTAAACCCATTTTGTTAACCCACTCCCAACCCCCCCCCACCTTGGAGTCCTAATCACCCATCCCAAGGAAACTAACCCCCATTACCCACCATTCTACCCACAAAAAAAGCCTCCCCTCCCAGTAATGGGCAATGGCAGTTAGTGGCTATGTGGGTTATTAATGTATTTTATTTTTGTTAATGTCTTTATTACTGATTACCATTTATTACTAATGTTGATATCTAGCCTCCCCATTGAGACTGCCAATTATACACAGTGATAATCAACGGTTTTAGGTTTAAATGCGTTTTTAATGTTCTTTATTGTTTGAATTATTATTTTTTCCACTGCCCAGAACCATTAAATATACTGTAATAATCGACAATGTGGACAAAGTATACGGCTCGGCACCCCAAACCCACCTTAGCAAACTTGACAACCTCTACAATTCAATATGCCATTTTGTTCTCCAATGCAACTGCAACACACATCACTGTGAAATGCTCAAAGAACTAGATTGGTCATCACTTGAATCTAGGCGCAAAGTTCATCTCTCCTGCCTTGCCTTCAAATACTTTCTGGGCAAGCTACCCCTCTACCTGGACAAGCTCCTCACCCCTACCACATGCAGCACTTATCATCTGAGATCTGACTCCAAAAGACTGTTCATGGTCCCTAGGTTCAGCAAAGTATACGGCCGCTCCTCCTTCTCTTACCGTGCACCCCAAAACTGGAGCAATCTACCGGAGACTCTCACAGCCGCCACCAGTCCAAGTTCTTTCAAAACTAAAGCTGTCTCACATTTTAATCTTGTCTGTAATTGATACATACTCCTAAAATATATATTATCTCTAACTGTGCATGCTATGTCTTGTATATAATGTATACCCTGTTCACTTATGTAACTGTATTTTTAACATGTAGTATTTGTCATCTTAACTCTATGCCCAGGACATACTTGAAAACGAGAGGTAACTCTCAATGTATTACTTCCTGGTAAAATATATTTTAAATAAATAAATATTAGCTGCATTTGGCTAAAAGAATATTGGGCATTAGTCTAGAGGGGTGGTAGGGTGACTGGGGGTGCTAAATTATTACTGCAATGTTGATATATCCCTACTTAACATTGCGGTAATAACACTCATATTTTATTTTTTAGCTGGTTCAATATTAGCTCCACTACACTGAAGTTTAACGAAGTCCTTTATGTGTAATAAAACCACCAACGTGTACACTCACACTTTTTGCAGTTTAAAACAGCATTTTCCGATATACAATCTGTATTTAGAAATGCAGAGCGTCTGCAGTCTCACCACTGCCGACCCCGATCTCCGCGTGCCCCGTGACTCATCCGGTTTAGGGGGTGTGACGGTGAAGGGGTAACCAGGCTCACTAATAAAGGTTAAGCCCACTTGGTTGCCCCTGATCCATGTTTTGGGGTCCTAGAGTGTCAGCTCTTGGACTTGACTGTTGTATATGTACTGCTGTGCCTGTATGTAAAATATGTGACAATAAAGCATTTGTATGTTTTTGCCTTTCCAGGAGTGCCAGCAAGCAGAGATTGCTAGGCTATGAGTTTCAGGTGGGTTTTGCGGAGATAGTCTTTACAGATTGTGGCAATGTACAGTAGCAGGGTTCCAGAGTTACTGGGCACCCCAAAAATGTAGCCGGGAGAAGGTAATATTCTTGGATACATTGAAGCACAATGCTCCGGTCAAAATCCTACCCTGAAAACGTTCTTGCAGCTCACCGCCAGGAGTCCCTGCTTCAGCAAAGACCAGAAAGTTAAAATGGACATAGGGCATCAAGGTATCCCCAGAATGGTACAAGGGTCCCTAGTATAGGGGGGATGCCCAGTTCATGCCCAAGTCACCCAAGTTCACATTGCAATTGCACTAAGGACCCCACTGATATTTGTTTTCACTTAGCCAGGAGAGCCCTTGTTTTTGAGAGTTACCTTTCGTTTTCAAGTATGTCTTGGGAAAAAAGCTATGGTGACCATACATGGTTACATTAAATGAATAGAGGTTATACATTCAATTTACAGACATTTCATGGACAATTGAAGATAATATGATTATTGGTATACTGTATGTAAAAGTTACAGACAAGATTAAAATGTGAGACAGCTGAAGTCTTAGAATTACGTATACAGTACTGGAGGCGGCTTTGAGAGGCTCATTTAGGATGTTCCAGTTTTGCACAGTAAGAGGAGGAGAGTTCGGATTCCTTGTCAAATCTTGGGACCGTGAACAGTCTTTTGGAGTCAGATCTCAAGTGATAAGTGCTACTTGTGGTAGATTTTCCAGAAAGTATTTGAAGGCAAGACAGGAAAAATGAACTTTGTGGCTGGACTCAAGTGATAGGCAATCTAGTAGTTCTTGGAGCATTTTGAAGTGATGTGTGTTATAATTACATTGCAATTCAAAGTGGAATATTGAGTTGTACAGGATGTCTAGTTTGCTAAGGTGAGTTTGGGTGTTGTACCGTATGGTCTATATTTGGCATTAGCATCTGCTAGGTGATGCCCTTTGTAACCAGCAGGCTTAAAGAGGATTTGTTCCTATAAAGTATACCTAATTTGGCATAGGTTTTGGATGTCAGAGTATTTACATGCAGCCCGTTGGTTATGTACTGTAGGAGTCAAGCCAAATTCCCAGCTACTAGTGACAGGGGCTGGAGTGGTGTTAGAGTTGGTTCTGATCTGTAGCTTTGTCATTGGAATCTTTAGAAATTTAACCTTAGTTCCAAACACCATTGATACTTTTTGTCTGTATGTAAAAACTGTTTGTTTTGGGAAATCCAGTATTCAAGTCTTGAAAAATGATATTGAAGTACATGTCCAAAGTCAATGAGACTAGGGCTGTGTGCATATACAGTAAGATTGTGTTATCTGCATACATGGCATAGAAGCCCCCTTACAAGCTGTAGGTAGATCACTAATGAAGACTGAAAAGAGTAGGGATTAAAAAAGTGGTAGTACCGGAGCACTACAAAATTTGTGAGAAGGCGTGAATAGAGGTGAAAAAATACATTTTAATAAACCAAAAAACACATAACAGCGGCAGGCAGAGGAGCCCTTCAAAGAGATGGGGCCCGAGAATAGAGCCTTGCAGGTGAAATCCAGGGGGTTGGAGTTATAGCCTGTGAGACACAAATTGGGATCTACCCAATACAGTAGGTATGACTGAAACAATTGGAAATCATGTCCCCCTATTCCAATTAATTTATTTAACAAGATAACACGATCAACAGCACCAAAAGTCTTTACGGAATCTAGGAATATTGCACCAGTAAGTTGTCAAAGTTCCATTGCACACGAAATCTTATTGCAAACTTTTAAATTGAATATTGTAAGCACTATTGGGAGGGGTTCTCATCTGCCATTAAATTTTGTTTCTATAAATGTGGTGCAGTTTGTTGCTCTACTTATGCCCCAATTCTGCAGCTAAGCAACTTTGATAAATAGCACCCTGAATATTCTAGAAACCTTTGTCTTGCTATTACTGTAAGATGAATGGTTTGTTGGCCTAATTAGATTGTCTAAATGGTAGTGTTTTTTTTATAAGCCTGGGATGTTTACGTCCTACGTTTTTTTGACCCTTTAAAAATAAAAATGAACCTGTTAACCTCAGGGGGGAAGTTTGCTAGTGTTTTAGGTGCTGTCACGTTATGAGTCCTGCTGTAATTTAGCTTTGTGAATCTAACCCTTCACAATAAAGCATGTGAGAGCTTTTTCTACCTACTAGGAAGACAGTTTGAAATAAGAGTGTTTGGTTTCACTGGAACAAGGTGAAATGTTTTTAAAGGTTTGCTCCCATCCTACAAGAGGTTGAAATGAATACATAAAGCTGCCCGCAAGCACTTACTAGATTACGTATTTTATTTGTCCATGTTTAAATTCCACAAGTTCATATTCATCATTTGTAACCTCCTCTACATTTTTGTGATCTCATTCCTCCCCCGCCTTATTTACCTAATATATAAATAAAGGGTCCTCTGACTAGAGCGTAACATTGAGGTCTCAGGCTGCATTAATATCACACCTATCTGCAGTGATCTGTCCGGAATCCTCTCATAATGAGATCCCTTCTGCAAGTTCTCTGTGTCCTCTCAGCTCTTGTAGCGACAGGTAAGTCTGTTTCTTCTATAAAGAACATGCTACTGTGCCTGAATTGTGTCCCGTTTATCTATTTTAAAAGGGATTGATTACAAGAAAGCACTATACTGTACAAAATATATAGTTAATCTCTTGGTTGTTGGAGTTGCACTAAAGAAGTTTGGTTTGTGTTCCTTGCACCATAAAATTGGCATTTTATAATCTGAGATTAGCATTTTCTGATATAGTGACAAGAGTAATATTTTATTTGTAGGGAGCATTGAACAGCCTTGGTTAACACATTCCCTACATTACAATGTATAGGAGATAATTATACATTAATGTGCATAAAGGCAGATAATATATAACTGTGTACTGTATAGTGTATCTCAGGAAGCAGGTGTGTTATTACCTATGCTATGGAAAGTAATGTAAGAGCCAGTCCTGTTACGGGGCTGCAACACATTCATTAAAGATCCCACCAGCAGTGAAAAGGTTAGTTTTGTTACCATCATAAACCGAAACCACCAAACAAGGACCAACACATGAGTTAGAGTTAATGGTGCATGAGATTGACAGGTGGGGAGAGAAGTCTTACAGTAGATACAGATACAGATACAGATATCTGTAGATATTGTTATGATGTATTTTGGATCAGTGTGGCAGCAAGGGGACTTATGACAAATAGTTTTTCCAGCTACTAAACAATTTGATAAATGATCCCCAAGGTGTTTCCAAGAGATGGAAATTGTGAAATTAAACCTTTCAACTAATTAATTACATTAATTAGGAAACTATTGGGGAGGTAATAACATGACTATACACCTCTAGTTATGGGTTGTCAGACGATGGTAGTGTCAATTTATTTTTTAAAGATGCTGGTATCCATCCGTCTCTTTCCCTGCAAATCCCTAACGTTATGTGTCTGCCCATTTATCCTTCAACAATATCTATCTTTCCTTGTCCATGTCATCATACTCTTCAATCAGCTCCCTTTCTCTCCATGCCCGGGTACCATTATTCTTTCCTTTGTCCTCATGTTCAGCCGCTCTGTATGCTCAATATATTCTCCCCCCGATCCCATTTCTTTCCTGCACTAATTTCCTTCATCTTATTTTCTGGCGTTTGTATTTTTACTTTCTCACGTTGTCCCTTTCCATCTATTTTCTTCCCCTTTCTGCTCTACACACCATTTAGGAAAATAGGGACTTCTTTCGTTTTTCATCGTATCTTATATATTTCTCTCTCAGTCCCCATGAAAATGTGCACAATTGTAGGTCTGTTATGTAGATTAACAGTACTGTATGTAAGCATAATGTAGACATTCAACTGATGTTAACTAAATTGATGTCACTGTATTATGTCAACGTGTACCAGATACACTGTGGTAGGTTCGTTTTAATTAAATTAGTTTTGAATTCGTAGCTCGTAAATGTTTTAAACTGTTGTAATGTAATTTGAAACACTAAAATGACTATAACGTTTGAGTTCAAAGTATGGTTCAAATACTTTATAACGTGCTAATCTTCATTGCTAGACACCATTTTGTAACAAAGCACTGGATGAGGTCATCCCCAATTGCAAATAATATTTATTAGATTATCGAATCATTCTTAAATGTAATAATCTACTGTGACAGGCCTATAATTACTTAAAGTTATATGAAAATGTAGGGATTTTTTGGCAAGATAAGACGCAAATTAAGTTGGGAATATTTTGTGTTTCAAATAATATTACCTTCATTTTGGATGAGAAAATATAGCTCTTAATAGATGACACATCACACACGTCAAGAGACGTATTTCAGTGCAATCAAGGGTAGAAGTTAAAGAAATAGAGAAGCCAATTACTGTATATCGAACAAGTTAAGGGATCAAGATTATGATCCAAGATGATGAAGAATGTAGCACAGTAGTGGAAAGGAAGAGTTGCATGTCTGACTGTATGGGCAGATGTGCCAGTAAAGAGTAGGACAGCGCCACAGTTCATTGGGCACAGTGTCCAGTTCTAGAGGTGCGGTCAATGGAAATTGCACATTGCATATACTGTAGTATATGTTAGGCTGCGCTTATAGTGCCGGCGACAAAACAAATGCATTGCTGTCGTCGCATGCACTTATAGTAAGTGTGACGTGACGGAGTGACGGCTTGGCCGCGATTGCTGGAAGTCATCTCAATTTGATTTTTCCAGCAAGCGCAGCCGGACATCTCCATCGACGTTGCTTCGCCGTCGCTGGCACTATAAGCGTAGCCTAGCCATAGTAAACTACAGAATAAAGAATGGCAACTTTATTACACAAAAAAACGTAATACTCTTGCTAATAATATATATTGATATAACATAGAATATCCGTTTCCATAGGATTCAATGTCAGTGATAACATAGAATGTAACAACTTATTCACTATAATGCGTCAGAACGAGCAATAAAGACTGCTACATCTGGGTATGGCACTGCCACTGGCAACATGATAAAGGAGATACAGTATGCATGGAAGTAAGAAATTATACTTGATTTTCTGATACAGTCAATAGATCTATAAATACAGTAGCAGTGAAGATACAACACAATCAGAATGCAGTCCTTGTTACAACACTATGAAATGGATCCCAGGAACTCCCTGCGGTTTGTTGAAATCCGCTTTAATATGAAGTCCAGTTTCTTTCCTTGTGGTGATTTCAACTTCCCTGCAAATAAGGAGTTACACACTTGTGAGCCCTGCTCCCAGCTAGCTTCCCTGCAAATAAGGAGTTACACACTAGTGAGCCCTGCCTCCCCAGCTAGCTTCCCTGCAAATAAGGAGTTACCACTAGTGAGCCCTCACCCAGCTAGCTTCCCTGCAAATAGGAGTTACAACACTTGAAGCCTGCTCCAGCTAGCTTCCCTTCAATAGAAGTTACACACACACTAGTGAGCCCTGCTCCCAGCTAGCTTCCCTGCAAATAAGGAGTTACACACTAGTGAGCCCTGCTCCCAGCTAGCTTCCCTGCAAATAAGTTACACACACTAGTGAGCCCTGCTCCCAGCTAGCTTCCCTGCAAATAAGGAGTTACACACACACTAGTGAGCCCTGCTCCCAGCTAGCTTCCCTGCAAATAAGGAGTTACACACTTGTGAGCCCTGCTCCCAGCTAGCTTCCCTGCAAATAAGGAGTTACACACTAGTGAGCCCTGCTCCCAGCTAGCTTCCCTGCAAATAAGGAGTTACACACTAGTGAGCCCTGCTCCCAGCTAGCTTCCCTGCAAATAAGGAGTTACACACTAGTGAGCCCTGCACCCAGCTAGCTTCCCTGGACTGAAAAAGAAGGAAGGAAGCGCAAGCGCTTTATTCCTTATAACATTGAAATGAAGTGATAATAAAAAAACGTATAGATAACGTACATATGCAGAAAAAGTTTGCGCAGAGAAATCGATGGTCAATAGTCCAGTTCCTGGTGGAAATTACGTATGAAATATATCGTGGTCCCGCTGCTGGAGTCAGAAAAGAGGGAATTTCCAAACCCCTCAGAAGAAATTTCTGGCAAAAGTTAGACACCCTCTGAAGTCTGAACCAAGTGGCAAATGTGATAAACAAAAAGAGAGGAAGAAGGGGAACAATGGTGTAACACTATAATATGAAAAACCGTTTATATACTGTATATAAATATACTGTACAAACCATGAATATCTGGCACTCCTGTAGTGATATAATGACCTGGTGCTTATGTCATATAAAATAATAAAGCATACATTACCAGCAAAGGTAAGGAGACAACAGCACTCAGAAGGTATAAGCAGCTAAAACTGTATTAAAGAAACTTGCCACATTATCCAACGTTTTCGGTCCGCTGAACAGGACCTTCCTCAGGGAAGTGCGCACCCCTGAGGAAGGACCCTTCCAGCGACCGAAACGTTGGATATATTTGCCAGTTTTCTTTAATACATTTTATAGCTGCTTATACCTTCTGAGTGCTGTTTCTCCTTACCTTTGCGGGGTATGTATATATATATATATATAATATATAATAATAATATATATATATATATTATATATATAATAAAAATATATATATATATATAATATAATATAAACCAACAAAACAAACAATATTAGGAGCGCCTACTATACAACCTGCCTAACTGTGAGTAAGTCAGCTACTGTGTTTAACAACCTATGGGGTGGCAGAGGGGTAATGTAAAATATCCTATGTTGCTAAAATACACTATATGTATAAACTGACTTTAATAAAACTACTACAAAATAAAAATATATATAAAAAATTCATAAAAAATTTTTGATAATACCAACCTTAAAAAACATAGAGTCCTCTTCCTCCAATAAGTGCATCCAGAATGGCAGCCCGTTTATAAGGATCACAACTCCCTTGTGATACTATGAAAGAAAAAGAGAAAAAAAACGGCGCACACCTAGTGCTTAAAGTAAACAAACAGTTTATGGAACATTAAAAAACAGACAAATGCCACTCACAAGTCAAACGGTAAAATAAAGCAGTTAGAGATAGGCTCTCATATGCCAGTAGTAGCGTCCGATCAGCAGTGAGTCCTGTCCTGCACACGCGTGGCGCAGTCTCCTTCACGGAAGTGACGTCCTCACGGTCGTGTGCCCCGCAAAAGGAAATCCCTCCGGGAACCAAAGCCTTCGCCTCGCTTACTTCTGCTGCTGACCACCAGGGATAGTAAAGATATGTCCCTCTTCCTGTCTGGCTCGCCGCTCTCAAACCGCAATCGTAGCAATCCGTGACAACTGTATTCAGTGGGAAAGTGCCTCCTCCGTCTTAGCCACGCCCTACGCGTTTCGTCATCAAAGATGACTTCATCAGGGGATCCTGAGTGGGCATTTGTCTGTTTTTTAATGTTCCATAAACTGTTTGTTTTACTTTAATGCACTAGGTGTGCGCCTGTTTTTTTTCTCTTTTTCTTTCATATATATATATATATATATATATATAAATAAAAACAATTCAATACTGTTTTCAAACGTCATCAGGGGACAGCACTCAGGTAAGTCAGAGGAACAAGTTTGTATTGTGAACAAAAATGACACAGGTAACCAACGTTTCAGTCCCCAAATGAGACCTTTTTCAAGCACCATCTTCGGCTGTCCTCTGAAGTCCGGTGGTGTCTGACATACTCGAACGGAGTGAGTTGTATAATGTCAGTTTTCTTTCCACTTAGTCCTAAGTGGATGGCATCCGAGGATGGACTGGATGGGTGATGGAATTCCCCTCCGTCAGTGCTTAGTCCGTGGGTCACGTGGGGAACTCTTGGTATAGCGAGTGTCTAGCAGAGCAGGCGCATTCCTGTGCGGTGCTAGCGAAACACCGATGGTGGCCTCTTCTTCATATTTACATTTCTCAGACAGGTTTGCAACCCTGCTTTTCACCATCTCCTTGCACGCAATGCTTCCACTGCAGATAGGGATCCTGGGAATTGACATTCAAATGAGAACACAGTGGCAAAGAGTTCAGGAAGTTCTAAGAACTGCAGCAGAGGAGCAACACAACTTTACTCCAGCTAACAAAGATGTTCTGAATCCCAGATAGCTGGGGGAGGTGCCTTCTTATAGGTCTTGGATTGTCAGATTATATCGTCTGTAGCTGTCTAGTGAGGGCTTGCACAGAATAATGCAGTCTCTATGTGTGGGTCCTTGAATTACCCCTTCCCCCTTCTATTGAGGATAGTACAGGACATGCACTTGCGAGATCAGAGATTCTTGAGATACCAAACAACAACAGCCTCTTGAACCTAGATAGTCTCCTATGGATAGCAAAATTAAAATGAGATTGTCTCTTATGGATATTAGATTTGAACCAAGATAATATCTTATGGGTAGCAGACTTGAAACAAGTTTGTTTCATACGGATTTTACAGATTGCAGATTTGGAGTGAGATGATCTCTTATGGATTGCAGATTTGGAGTGGGATGATCTCTTATGGATTGCAGATTTGGAGTGGGATGATCTCTTATGGATTGCAGACTTGAAGCGAGATCGTCTCTTATATAAAACAGATGTGAAGCGATACTGTTGCTTACGGATTGTAGATTTGAAGCAAGACCATTCCTTTGCGAATGACAAATCTGACAGTTCTTGTAATGAGGGCAAAAAGGACGAGTTCTGCAGTTCAGAAGTAGTGTCTGATTCAAAGGTTAAGTCAGAAAGAGGAAGCTGATCAAACAGAGAAAGTAATTGCTCCACTAACACCTTTGAGACTGAAGGAAGAGGTTCTGAGAATCTTGATATGCAGAAAGGATCATAAGAATTGAGCTGTTGGTAATATTCAGGTCTTTTGGACACAAAAAACAGCTAGCCATGAGCAGTGTCCCATGAAGACTCTCACTTTATAGCATTACAGGAAGACTAAAATGACATCATAGTCATAGTTAACTCTCAGGTAAAGACTTGCTGCTCAGGTGATTACATATACATATGTAACCATGCTGTAAAATGGTTGCAGTCATCTCTCCTGCTGGCAGCAAAGGCCTGGTAAGTTATGGGCATGCCAGCAGTAATCATGGAGGTTTGCCCTCACACCCTGGTGAGGTGCCCTATGTATGGATGGGAGTGGTCACAGGTTCTGACTCCATGGTTAGTGATGTCAGAGTTGTGCCAGCCCCAAAGTATACATAAGGCACAGCACTGTGTCAAAAGTTAGGTTGTAGCTGGAGGAGGAGTAAGGGAAGGAGCAGTTAAGAATTATGATATAGTAGCTGGATGAGGAGACTGTGTCCAGGGACCTGGCGCAGAACACGATATCCCTGCGGGGATAGGGAATCCCTATTATCAGGAGAACATTACCTTTCGAGGGGAAGTGCGGTGAACGATGGAGGGCTGATTTCACCCCATTGTGGAGGGCAGTCTTGCCCACCGTGCAATAAAGATGTTCCTGAATAACTACACTCTCGTGTGCAAGTCTGAAGTTATTGCACAGGGAGGGGCACCACAGAGGAGTTCCTCACCAGGATCATCCCCATGCGGACGCAGGGACCCTGATGAGGTGGAGGCGCTGCACTGGATATAGGTAGGACTCTGCACACTACCTCAGCTGCCTGTCTGGACGGGTCATCCCCATACACCATCATGTTTGTGATGCCAATACATATATGAAACTGAAGGGGTTTACTGGTGTATTATATTGTTATTTATATACTATATTATATATTATATATATATAGTATATATTATATATTATGATATATATATAATATATATATGTGTATGTGTATATATGTGTGTGTGTATATATATATATATAGATAGAAAAAAAGCGAAAGAAGGCCCGATCCTTGTGTAAAAAAGAGAAACAAAGTTTTTATATATCATGGACAAGACAAATGCACACTACAATTTGTCTGATAAAATAAAGCATGTTATGGGAAGCCCATGCACCAACTGAGGATCCCGGTCTCTTTTTTGTGTGTGAGTGTCAGTCTGGCTCCAAAAAGGATGTTGCTGTCAGCTGCTCGTCTCCAGGGAGTAATCCTTAGTGTTTGTGAGCACTCAATTCAATGAGCGCCATTTAGCCTTTCTCTCACACTTGAAACCGGAAAAAAATCTTCAGGCAGTCCTTGCCTCCTCACGCTGGTGCTGGGAGCCTGCCCTGTACTGTAGGCTCACTGCCAGATTATCCATGGGCCTACAGTGACAGGGCAAGCTGTGGCTGGCGGTTTTACTACCCACCACCAGTACACACTCAAGTGTACCGTTCCTGCTTATCCGATCATTTCTATGCATCAAAAAACGGACAGGCATCCTAAGGAACCTATTGAAGGCCCGGTTCCTGCAACATGTGTGCTACACTCTGCACAACGCTACCACACGTGGAGGACAGGAGAGTGAAAGAGACAGCCCCAGCGCGCGGGTCTGATCTCTCAGAACTGAGATTACCCTTCATACTTCCTATGTGATGCCCACTCTGTAATAGACACCAGAACGGGGATTATGAAAGAAATTTTATATGTAGGTTACTAATTTATTATTTGTTGCTAATACAATATCTATCTCTCATCTTGGTGCGCTTTTGTGTTTTTTCTTGTTTTGCTGATATTGGTATCACCATCGGGGTTCCGGTGGAGACCACATTTGGAGGTGGGGAGGCAGACACACTAAAACACAGAAAGCAGCAAGAGAACTGAGAGGGAACAACACTCCAAGTTTAAAGAGACCGAGCGCGGACTGAACTTTTCATTACTGATTTTACACAGGATCGGCGCTTCTTTTCTCTTTTTCTTAATAGGTACTGTGGGAGTTCGGTGGAGCCCAAGAAGAAAGCAGCCTGGACCTTTTGCAAATCAATTATCATGGACCATGGGACTTAAGATTTTAATATTCACTGCATTTAGGGGTTCAAATCGTGTATTGAATTTTTCATTGTTTATCACAAGAACCCATTTTTTATATTTTTATATTTGATTTTTAGTTAAGTCCCAGTGACACTCAGTGTATTTTTACCAACAATAATTGGCAAATATCTTTATTGCTTTTTTTATTTTTATTTTTATAGTTATCACACTTCTTTTTTGTTTTGTGTTTTTATCTATAGTCACTTTAGTTTTTCCTGCCGAATACATTTAGTTATTTTCACACCACTGTTTATGTGGCATATTTGCCTGGTGCAAATTCTTGCCACATCTATCAGGGCGGCAGCAATTTAGGTGTAGTGTGTGAAGGGCGCTGTCTATTTTTCTGTCATATATATATATCTATATATATATATATATATATATAATATATCTATATATATTATCTATAATATATATATATTATAATATAGATATATATAGGTATATTTATATATGATATTGTGTTAGCAGGGATGGGTGCGAGTGTGTAAGAGCCCCGCATCAATCCGAGCCGGAAAAATGAAAGATTTTTTTTCATGTCCCTTTTCGCGTCAGCACCACTTCTGTGGCGGAGCGATTTTGAGAAAATCTCTCAATTTTATAGCCGCGATCAGCGCCGAGATGCGATCGGGGGCTACTAGAATACAGGCGGGGTTTAAAATTGGAGAATATATTGCATCTCACCACCCGCGCGGCGAGATATTTTTTCACGCCAAAAAACCCGCCGGATTTCCTCAATCTCGCCAGTTTTTCGCCATTTACTGAATTGCTGTAGGCATATTTGGCAAAAAACTGGCGAGATAGGGCTTCTCGCAGCTTTCTGCATTGGCCCCTAAATCTCCAGTTTTAAAGACAAACTCACCTCTCTGATTCCCCAGTGTTGGATGTACCTAGTGCTCCGTGTGTGATGGCCAAACCAAGTACAAAGAATGATCTCTATGGTTCCATGATCACTGATAAGTGGATATGTGTAACTGGACTTTCACTAGGGCCTCTCAGTCACTGCATACGCTGTCCTTTGACTGGACTCCATATGCGGCAGAGTATTCTCATGAACTTCTACCATGCTGATATGAATAATAAAGTAACAGCACTAAAGATATTTCCTTATGATTCTGACCAACCTGTTCTTCTTACATCGTACTCTGAAACTCCTATGGAGACATTTGCATCAGTCTATCAGCCTTCCAACTGGCTTCGCAGCCTGTGCCTGAGTCCTCAACGGTGCTGCCAATATGTATATCAATTTGTTCAGACTCATCCTGAACTGGTATCTATGTGTAACGGTTTTTGTGAACTGGCCTGACCCCCCCCCAATCTCATATTGGCCCCTGTGGTCTAACCAGTCCCCATTACAGTGTGATTGTGTCTGGTGGTGCACCTGTTGGCTACAGGACTCCTGAGTCTCCGCATGATGGGTATGGGGATGACCGTCCAGACAGGCAGCTGAGGTAGGTGCAGAGTCCTACCTATATCCAGTGCGCGCTCACCTCATCAGGGTCCCTGCGTCCGCATGGGGATGATCCTGGTGAGGAAATCCTCTGTGGTGCCCCTCCCTGTGCATGATTCAGACTTGGCACAACAGAGTGTAGTATTCATAGGAACATCTTTATTGCACGGTGGGCAAGATTGCCCTCCACATGGGGTGAAATCAGCCCTCCATGTTCACCGCACTTCCCGAAGGTAATGTTCTCCTGATAATAGGGATTCCCTATCCCCGCAGGGATATCGTGTTCGGCGCCAGGCCCTGGACACAGTCTCCTCATCCAGCTACTATATCATAATTCTTAAATGATCCTTCCCTTACTCTCCTCAGCTCAACCTAACTTTTGACCACAGTGCTGTGCCTTATGTATACTTTGGGCTGGCACAACTCTGACATCACTAACCAGGAGTCAGAACCGTTGTCCACTCCATCCATACATAGGGCACTCACCAGGGTGTGAGGGCAAACCTCATGATACTGCTGGCATGCCCATAACTTACCAGGCCTTGCTGCCAGCAGGAGAGATGACTGCAACCATTTTACAGCATGGTTACATTTCTCCCCCTGTGAAACCCCAACGGCCCCTGGCTGGGACCTAAATTTGAAGTACTTTCTCCAGAAGCACGTTGTAAAATGGAACACACACATCATTAGTTGAATACAAATTATTAACAGGTTATTATTACAGCCAAAACCCGCCCCCAGCAGCCGCGAGCCTCGCACACAATATATGTTGTCCTGTACCTCTAAAAAGTAGTGACTAGGGTCGGCTTCTAACTTCCGACCACCCATGTCAGCACAGGGACATGATAGTGACGCGGCAATCCCTCTCAGGTTATAGGTCACCTGTGCTTGTGGATATTTCGCCCAAAACTCCACACCCTCATCAGAGATCATTCGATCCTCAGCCTTTTCCCAACAATTGGCACTCCCTTTATTTATCAGTATATTTCTATTGTTTCTCTTAACCAACTATCCCTATTCTCCTCAATCTCCTCCATGAGGGGTTCTGGGACATACGGGTACCCAACCCGTGGGACGCCTGTACTGGCGACAATGGCCCTCTCAGCCTGTTATCCTGGTAGACTCAGCATTCCCTGCTCTCCCAGGCAGCACCATGATAGGGGTTCATCGGGATTACGGGGTCTGATAATATCAGTTCCCATGGGCTCTATTTCCCGCGCTCAATACTTGAACACCTCTCCTGTAGTTACCTATCCCTCTGCACAGGTGTAAATCCACCCTCGGCCCCAGTAATCGACCAATCTTCCCTGCGGAGGGGAACCGCGTTCGGGTCATCCATGCCACAAACCCTCAAATAAGGGAGCCCACCACGGGTCTCCTTGAACCTGTCCGAGTCCCAGGAGTCACATTCCTCCACATACCCCCATGAAAACACCCCCGATGTCCTCTCAGATCGCGGTTTGGACCACCGAGATGATCCTGGGGCCTCCCTTCAGATTTCGCGGGTACGTGGGCACCACACGGTCCACCGCTTGCTTGCCTAATTGCCCCTCCATCCATGGGAATTACCTCGAAGCCACACTGCTTAGTCTTCCCAGTCCGTTCCTCCACCTCCAAAGGCACGTCACTAGCTCCAGAACTAGGCGGGGACCCCACGGGAACAAGTGATCGGGGCAGGGGCTTATCTAGGGGCGTGGTTTGGACGTAAGGGGAAGCGATAGGCCGCCACGGGGGTACGACCCGTTCCCGGCTGTCAGTGGACTGTTCAGGGTAGACGACCTCACCCTCCGCAGTCGATGCTGCAACTGGCTCAGCTCCTGGTCCTCTTGGTGATCGGGAACCATACCCGATCGCCGAAGCGTGCTTCTTCTCTTCGACTGTTTCCGCTGTATCGCGGACGTGACGTCCTCAACCGGATCCGGATGTGCCGCCATCTTGGGTGGGACCCCCATGAGGGGATCTCTTCCTCCACTACGACATCCGGAAGCTCTTCCGCCGCCTTCGCACGTGCGGTCCGGGCCTGGCATGGCCTCTCCTCCCTTACGCCTGCGACAGGAGCTAGGTAGTACAAGGGCGTTCTTACCCATTCCGAGGACGACTAGGCGTGTCTCGGCCGTTGCTGCTGATCGACCGATCCCGGGGATGGACATGATCCGTCTCTCCACCCGCCGATCTGCGGTTGACGCCCGACTCTCCCTTCCGCTACTCACAGCGAGTGGTGTCATTCTCCCCTTTCCTTACGGAGGCGCCGCTGATCTCCGATAGCTCGCGGAGATCCTCATCAGAGGAGTTCTTCCTTCCCCGGCTTAGGGGTCATCTACCGGGCGACCGCCGCTTGATTTTCTCGGTCAGTGTATTGACCAACCGTCTCTTTTCTCCGAGACCAGCCTATTTGATCGGCTCCGATCCCCGTTCTCCGGGACCTGACATGCTAAGCCACAGTGCAACCAGGGGACTTGGCGGACAGCCTAGCCGTATCCCCGGGGGTCATTAAATTGGTGATGGGCCACAAACATAGGCATTGGACAAAGGTATGAGTCCCATCTGGTGGACAGCGAGCGCGTGGTTTTACAGTACTTCCGGGCAGCCTGCACTGTAGGCAGAGCCCTACCACAGTCTCTGTGTTGGCACCCGGACCACCAGTAACCCGCACGGGCACCCCGAAAGTTGTGTAGTTACCATGGTGGTCGCAGTCATGGAGCAAGGCATGTTTTTAGTGGAGCCACTCGCTGCACAGGTCTGTCCTGGGTAGCTGGTTACCCTCGCGACTGACTAGTAAAGTAGCAGGGCCGACCAACTCCCTGGTTCGCTCCTCCCTGCTCTGACACAGTTGAAACCCGCCCAATGGTCACGATTATGGCGGGTCCCACAAGGGAATAGGATGTCCCTTAATTAAGGCCAGCCCCCTCAGTCCTAGTGGGCGCGTAGCGTTTTGCGCCCTTGTCTCACCAGGGGGGGGCTCTTCTTTGGCCGCCAACTCCTGCTTTTTCTTGCAGCTTGCTTTGCGGTGCAAAATATCCCCTCCTTTTGCAAGTACTACTTCCGCGGCGGGGAACTACTGCAGGTAGTTGCAACCGTCCGTACTCAGTTCCTGGGCCCAATGGTTGCATGCCCACAGGCCATAGTTGAAAGCCACCCCCCCTGGTGGAATACAGAGGAGGATCCCATAAACTCGTCGGTGGGCTCAGACACTGGAGCCGAGTAAGTTACTGTCCTTGTAGGCGCGCAACAGCTTTCGCGTCCAACCCCCATCAGGGGGGGCTCTCCTATAAGTCCTGAACATGCAGAATTTTCTGTCACTGTCCCACGCGGTCTCCCAGGACGACGCAGTAAGTTACGTCCTTGTAGGCGCGGCCACAGCTTTCGCGCCATACCCCCCATCAGGGCGGGCTCTCCTATAAGTCCTGAACTAGCAGAATTTTCTGCAACTGTCCCACGCGGTCTCCCAGGGAAGGGGAGCCGCCATTTTGGGTAGCACTGTATCCGATCCATACATGATGGGTACGCGTTCATCCCTGGTTGCAAGATTCCACTGACACCACTCTCACTTTAGCACGTCCCATTAGACCGACAATAGTCTCCAACACTTTCAGTGGGGAGGCTAGGCAGAGACCACGGGGCAAGTCCACGATCGGTGTTCCCCGTACCCAGATCAGTGTCGTCCTAGCAGGACCAAAACGGGGCGGGCCACAGCTTTCGCTCCCTCCAGAGCAGGCCTTGTAAGGACATGTCTGTAACAGTTTGCTCTTCAGTAGGGCGCACGCCACGTGTGTTTCCCATCAGCCCTTGATCGCCATTTTGGACATCCGCACCGCGCGGATCCTCCACTGTTGGGGTCGACATTCTGTTCGCTATACTTGACAGTAATTGTAATGGGCTCCATCTGGGGGCAGCCACCACACCGGTCAATACAAAAAGATTGCCCTGATGCACACCACATGTACCTATGTAGGCTGGACTCATTGTGCACTATCCTCAGGCTAGGTTCACTCTCTCAGTGTCTGCTGTGACTCCTTCTCCCAGTCTGTGCTCCCTACGGTAAGTGATCTGGAATGGGCTAGAGTACTCTGGGGCTTCCATGCAGTACTGGGGCGTTCTACCTGTCTTGGTAGCCTAGCGCAGACCTCTCTCCAGGATTCCTGACCTCAGTAAACGGCTATCCTTTTAGGCATCCTACCAACTAGCACTACCTCAAGGTATTCGGTCAGCTATAGCCGCTCCAAACCCCTCACTCCTTTCCAGCCCCTAGGTCGTCCGAGATATGACATACACCATCAGCCCCCTGACACCCCTAGGTACCGTCCCAACGCAGCAAAGTGGCAGCAGACCTTCTCCCTGTTTCCAGTGACCTAGCTAAAAGCCGTGTCCTGTTGACAGGTCTGGCATCTCAGCAGCGCCTCCAAATGTAACGGTTTGTGGAAACTGGCCTGACCCCCCCACTCATATTGGCCCCTGTGGTTCTAACCAGTCCCCATTACAGTGTGATTGTGTCGTGGTGGTTGCACCTGTTGGCTACAGGTACTCCTGAGTCTCCCGCATGGATCACTACCTCAGCTGCCTGTCTGGACGGGTCATCCCCATACACCATCATGCGGGAGACTCAGGAGTCCTGTAGCCAACAGGTGCACCACCAGACACAATCACACTGTAATGGGGACTGGTTAGACCACAGGGGCCAATATGAGTGGGGGGGTCAGGCCAGTTCACAAAAACCGTTACATTTGGAGGCGCTGCTGAGATGCCAGACCTGTCAACAGGACAGGCTTTTAGCTAGGTCACTTGGAAACAGGGAGAAGTGTCTGCTGCCACTTTGTGCTGCGTTGGGACGGTACCTAGGGGTAGTCAGGGGGCTGATGGTGTATGTCAGTTCTCAGGGACGACCTAGGGGCTGGAAAGGAGTGAGGGGTTTGGAGCCGGGCTATAGCTGACCGAGTCACCTTGAGGTAGTGCTAGTTGGTAGGATGCCTAAAGGGATAGCCTGTTACTGAGGTCAGGAATCCTGGAGAGGGTCTGCGCTAGGCTAACCAAGACAGGTAGACGCCCCAGTACTGCATGGAAGCCCCAGAGTACTCTAGCCCATTCCAGATCACTTACCGTAGGGAGCACAGACTGGGAGGAAGGAGTCACAGCAGACACTGAGAGAGTGAACCTAGCCTGAGGTAGTGCAACATGAGTCCAGCCTACATTAGGTACATGTGGTGGTGCATCAGGGCAATCTTTATTGTACCGGTGTGGTGGCTGCCCCGCAGAATGGAGCCCCATGTACAATACTGTCAAGTATAGCGAAAGAATGTCGACCCCAACAGTGGAGGATCCGCGCGGTGCGGATAGTCCAAAATGGCGATCAAAGGCTGATGGGGAAAGCACACGTGGCGTGCGCCCTACTGAAGAGCAAACTGTTACAGACATGTCCCTTACAAGCCTGCTCTGGAGTGGAGCGAAAGCTGTGGCCGCCCCGTTTTGGTCCTGCCTAGGACACCGAGGTACCACCCTGGAGGAATGTGTTGAGGACATTGTGGTAACTGGGGAACAACACAGTGAGAGTGAGTGTCAGTGGACTTGCAACCAGATGAACGCTACCTCATGTATGGATCGGATTGACAGTGCTACCCAAAATGGCGGCTCCCGCTTCCCTGGGAGACCGCGTGGGACAGTTGCAGAAAATTCTGCTAGTTCAGGACTTATAGGAGAGCCCCGCCCTGATGGGGGGTATGGCGCGAAAGCTGTGGCCGCGCCTACAAGGACAGTAACTTACTCGGCTTCCCTGGGAGACCGCGTGGGACAGTTGCAGAAAATTCTGCTAGTTCAGGACTTATAGGAGAGCGCCCGCCCTGATGGCGGTGTTGTTTTTTTTTTTTTTTTATAGAGGGCGGCGAAAGCTGTGGCCGCGCCTACAAGGACAGTAACTTACTCGGCTCCAGTGCTGAGCCCACCGACGAGTTTATGGGATCCTCCTCTGATTTCCACCAGGGGGAGTGGCTTTCCACTATGGCCTGTGGGCATGCAACCATTGGGCCCAGGAACTGAGTTACGGACGGTGCAACTACCTGCAGTAGTTCCCGCCGCGGAAGTAACTTGCAAAAAGGAGGGATATTTTGCACGCAAAGCAGCTGCAAGAAAAAGGCAGGAGTTGGCGGCAAAAGAAGAGCCCCACCCTGTTGGAGACAAGGGCGCGAAAACGCTGACCGCGCCCACTAGGACTGAGGGGGGCGTGGCCTTAATTAAGGGACATCCTATTCCCTTGTGGGACCCGCCCATAATCGTGACCATTGGGGGCGGGTTTCAACTGTGTCAGAGCAGGGAGGAGCCGAACCAGGGAGTGGCTGGCCCTGCTACTTCTACTAGTCAGTCGCGAGGAACCAGCTCCCAGGACAGACCTGTGCAGCGAGTGGCTCCCACTAAAAACATGGCCTGCTCCATGACTGCGACCACCATGGTAACTACACAACTTTACGCGGTGCCCGGCGGGGTACTGGTGGTCCGGGTGGCCAACACAGAGACTGTGGTAGGGCTCTGCCTACAGTGCAGGCTGCCCGGAAGTACTGTAAACACGGCCGCGCGCTGTCCACACTGTGGGACTCTATACCTTTGTCCAATGCCTATGTTTGTGCCCATCCAATTTAATGACCCCCCGGGGGATACGGCTAGGCTGTCCGCCAAGTCCCCTGGTGCACTGTGGCTTAGCAGTGCAGGTCCCGGAGAACGGGGATCGGAGCCGATCAAATCGGCTGGGTCTGGAGAAAAAGAGACGGTTGGTCAATACACTGACCGAGAAATCAAGCGGCGGTCGCCCCGGTCGATGACCCCTAAGCCGGGGAAAGGAGACTCCTCTGATGAGGATCTCCGCGAGCTATCGGAGATCAAGGCGGCCTCCGGTAAGGAAAAGGGGAGAATGACACCACTCGCTGTGAGTAGCGGAAGGGAGAGTCGGGCGTCAACCGCAGATCGGCGGGTGGAGAGACGGAGTCCTTCCATCCCCGGGATCGGCGGATCCAGCAGCAACGGCCGAGACACGCCTAGTCGCCTGCGGAATGGTAAGAACAGCCCTTGTACTTACCTAGCTCCGGTCGCAGGCGTAATGGAGGAGAGGCCATGCCAGGCCCGGACAGCACGTGCGGAGGCGGCGGAAGAGCTTCCGGATGTCGTAGTGGAGGAAGAGATCCCGCATGGGGGTCCCACCCAAGATGGCGGCACATCCGGATCCGGTGAGGACGTCACGTCCGGCAGATACAGCGGAACAGTCGGAAGAGAAGAAGCAACGCTTCGGCGATCGGGTGATGGTTCCCGATCACCACAGAGGACCAGGAGCGAGCCAGTTGAGCAGCAGACTGCGGAGGGTGAGGTCTCATCCCTAGAACAGTCCACTGACAGCCGGGAACGGGTCGTAACCCCGTGGCGGCCTATCGCTTTCCCTTACGTCCAACCCTACGCCCTAGATAAAGCCCCTGCCCCGATCACTTGTCCCCGGGGGTCCCCGCCTAGTCTGGAGCTAGTGGACGTGCCTTTGGAGGTGGAGGAACGGACTGGGGAGAGACTAAGCAGTTGTGCTTCCGAGGGTAATTCCAGGGATGGAGGGCAATTAGGCAAAGCAGCGGTGGACCGGTGGGTGCCCCACGTACCCGCGAAATCTGAAGGGAAGGCCCCAGGATCATCTCGGTGGTCCAAACCGCGATCTGAGAGGACATCGGGGGTGTTTTCATGGGGGGATGTGGAGGAAGGTGACTCCGTGGACTCGGACAGGTTCAAGGAGACCCGGTGGTGGGCTCCCTTATTTGAGGGTTATGTGGCATGGATGGACCGAACGCGGTTCCTCATTCGCAGGGAAGATGTGGTCGATTACTGGTGGGCCGAGGGGGAATTTACACCTGTGCAGAGGGATAGGGAACTACAGGAGAGGTGGTTCAAGATTGAGCGCAGGGAAATAGAGCCCATGGGAACTGATATTATATCAGACCCCGTAGATCCCGATGAACCCCTATCATGGGTGCTGCCTGGGAGAGCAGGGAATGCTGAGCTGACCAGGATAAGCAGGGCTGAGAGGGCCATTGTCGCCAAGTACAAGGCGTCCCACGGGTTGGAGTACCCGTATGTCCCAGAACCCCTCATGGAGGAGATTGAGGAGAATAGGGATAGGTGGTTAAGAGAAACAATAGAAAAATATATGATAAATAAAGGGAGTGCAATTGTTGGGAAAAAGGCTGAGGATCGAATAGATCTCCTGATGAGGGTGTGGAGTTTTGGGCGGAATATCCACAAGCACAGGGTGACCTATAGACCTGAGAGGGGATTGCCGCGTCACTATCATGTCACTGTGCTAGACATGGGTGGTCGGGAAGTTAGAAAGCCTGACCCTAGTCACTACTTTTAGGAGGTACAGGACACATATATTGTTGTGCGAGCTCGCGGCTGCTGGACGGGGCGGGTTTGGCGTAATAATAACCTGTTGAATAATGTTGTATTCACTAATGATGTGTGTGTTCCATTTTACAGTGCTTCCTGGAGAAAGGTACTTCAAATTTAGGTCCCAGCCAGGGGCCGTTGGGGTTCACCAGGGGGAGAATGTAACCATGCTGTAAAATGGTTGCAGTCATCTCTCCTGCTGGCAGCAAGGCCTGGTAAGTTATGGGCATGCCAGCAGTAATCATGGAGGTTTGCCCTCACACCCTGGTGAGGTGCCCTATGTATGGATGGGAGTGGACACAGGTTCTGACTCCATGGTTAGTGATGTCAGAGTTGTGCCAGCCCCAAAGTATACATAAGGCACAGCACTGTGTCAAAAGTTAGGTTGTAGCTGGAGGAGGAGTAAGGGAAGGAGCAGTTAAGAATTATGATATAGTAGCTGGATGAGGAGACTGTGTCCAGGGACCTGGCGCCGAACACGATATCCCTGCGGGGATAGGGAATCCCTATTATCAGGAGAACATTACCTTTCGAAGGGAAGTGCGGTGAACGATGGAGGGCTGATTTCACCCCATTGTGGAGGGCAATCTTGCCCACCGTGCAATAAAGATGTTCCTGAATAACTACACTCTCGTGTGCAAGTCTGAAGTCATGCACAGGGAGGGGCACCACAGAGGAGTTCCTCACCAGGATCATCCCCATGCGGACGCAGGGACCCTGATGAGGTGGAGGCGCGCACTGGATATAGGTAGGACTCTGCACTACCTCAGCTGCCTGTCTGGACGGGTCATCCCCATACACCATCAAAATATCAAAATGGCCCTTGGGAGAAAAAAGGTTCCCCACCCCTGCCATACACCATCATGCGGGAGACTCAGGAGTCCTGTAGCCAACAGGTGCACCACCAGACACAATCACACTGTAATGGGGACTGGTTAGACCACAGGGGCCAATATGAGATTGGGGGGGGGGATCAGGCCAGTCCAGAAAACCCGTTACACAATTATTTTATTAATTGCCATATTAATTTGTATTACACCGTTGGCCTGTGTTCTGTTCTCTCTCTCCCCTGTATATACTGAGGAGTAGAGGATCAGAAGTCTACGCGCTGGTGGACTCTATCACATATTTCTGCAGAATTGGGATTTTTTAAAGGTCAGACCAGTGCTTTTGTATTTTTGCTGGTCCCCCATAACTGAACTGTTTGGGCATTTTTTTATTCTGCCAGTATTTTTGGTGAATGCTGCAGAATGTGTGCAGGCTGCCAAGTGTCGCCAAAGTCCCCAACAAAACGGCCAATTTCTGTGACTTTGTGAGCAAGTTTTATTCATCACGTCATTTTGCAAATGTGTGTAATCGCTGCACACAAATCTCTTCTTCAGAGCGATGATACCCGAGGGAACCATACATTTCAAAACAGATCAGCACCAGGAAGACTGATGAGAATGAATGTTGCAACCCTCATTAGTTCTTAGTGAATACAGCAGTAATTCTAAAAAGTATTGGTATCATCCCATTTTTTTTTTAACATCAAATTTCAACGCAGCAATGTGGACCTTCATGAAATCTAACCCTGCGGTCTTACAGTGAGCAGGGGACATCTCCTGCCTTTGTGAGCCTGGCGCTCCTTACTGTAGCTTCTGTCCATTTCTGTAAGGCCCCACTGTGCTCACTTTTTAACCCCCCCCCCCCATACCATGGTATAATCCACCCTGGATGGTATGCAGGAAGGAAACGTCCTTTTCCTTTATAACAGAGACTGCCCATGGCTGTGTAACATCAAACTGTGTTTAACTCCAACCAGACCTGTATTGTACTGACTGACCTCATGACACCACATTAAAGGTTAGTAAAGTTTCAGATAAAGGAAACAAAAAAGATCGCTGGGCCCAGCAAAAAGAAAACAGAAAAAGAAAGAAAGAAAGGTGCCAGAAAGCAAACATCCATTTAACTTATACAATAGTACAAGCAGCACTGTCACAGATATGTTTTGAAAATACATTAACCATATCACTGTCTCTATTCTCTACACTGGAATATGGCAATAGGCTTTTCTGGCTAACAATTACCAATACTTTGGTGTCAGAGTATATGCTTATGGGCTTTTATGAATTTACTATATAGACTCTGAACGTATTACAACGTATATATGTCATTTGTATGGATGCTATCCGTTGACGTCATGACTATAACAGAAGCACTTGTCAGTTAAGGACTGACTGGGTACATCTGACTTGTGTTTCTGTTTTATCCCAGTTCATCATGCTATATAAACAGTTACTTATCTGTAACTGTTTTTTATCTGTCCATACAAGGACAAAGTAATCCGCATAACTACTGGTTGTTCTGTCTCACCTGCTTACCACGCTATGTATATTTTAGCCCCTAAGTGGACTAACGCACGACGTACTATAATTTTTAACCAAACTTCTACTGTATCTTACTATCTGGTTCCATTTCATTTTAACGTATACCAATAAAGGGATTTTAAGTCATAATAGGTAGACCGGGTTCGATCTTCTTTTTCTCAGCAACTGTAGTACTGTATATAGAGTAATATCTGAAGAGAGACAAACCACGCAAGTATTCCACTTATTCAGATAATGACTTAGCTGATCTGTGTGGGGACAACTGGAGACCAAGTATCAATCACAACAATAAAAATAGGTGTAGTCCCCTTTCCCAATGCCTAAGGGAAACCACGGGTGATTACGTGTGCTGCTGTACCTGTGAGGCTTCCAAGAAGCCAAAGAAGTCAAAATCCAAAATAGGCGGGATTGACTCCTCAAAGGAAACAATACTCACTAATAATAATATAACCAAGGTATATAAACACACTTTACTCATACATAATATAATGACACCAACATAACAATACACGGTAATACATGACAATAATAATGGTGGTTCCCCCAAAGTACTGAGGATGCCCTGGGAACCTAAAACCCTGATGACAGCAGAACAATCCCACCCAAGTGTGAGGTAGCGCTACCCCCCTATGAAATGTTGGAGCAAGGTGAGTACCTTCCTGGTTCGCGGCCCAACAGGGAATAGTTGTGAAGCAGAGTTGGATCAGGTCCCAAGCAGCGGGGCCTCCAACATAAATCCCCTCACACCTTAGGGTCCAGACCTCCACGTGGTGTGAGCTCCAGCCAGAGTGTCTCACGCATAGTCCCTGAACACTGCAGCCTTTAAAGCGAAGGATAATTCCTATAGTGTGGAAGTCCCTGCAATATTCCACTAGAGTGACAGGGGCTATCTGGGGCCTAATGGGCAAGGTCTGGCCTAGTCCAGGAAGATGACGCCCCATCCAAGATGGCCACTCGATCACCATTGAATTGCATTGTGATGCCACATCCAAGATGGCCACTGCTCACTGCCGCTTCCGCGCATGTGCACCACCTCCAAGATGGCCGCCACCAGTACTCGATTTCCCAGAGGAGCCGCAGAGCAGCGGAACAGTTCCCCACACCGCAAGGTAGGGTAGGGGACGTCGCTACATCCTCCCCGTGGTGGAGAATTCAACGAACCCGATTGAGAACCGAAACACAATGTTTATATAATAAAACGGCATGACATAACTTATATAATAAAACATAACAGCACAGCAATATACACTTAAATGGCAGTCAATATTTCAGTCAAAATCACCATAATGGAGGAAAACTTCCCCTGAGATGACTGCTGAGGTTCAAAGTGGGGTGCCCCTAATGAATCGTAAGCCACCCTCATTGGAGGGCTTCTCGGACTTTGGCTCAGACAAATTTCTATTAATTTTTCAAATTCTTTGTGGTCGGAGAGGCTACCATTAGCTTGAGGCCCTCGCCCTCTCATAGAGTGAATGTCATTAACACCCTTTGGGGTGAAGATAGGACTTTTTGGGTCCAGAGATCGACTGACTGCTTCAACTGGGGATGGTTCCTGAGTAGCAGGACCACAGTCTGATCCTTCGTTGGTGTTTGAAGATGTCCCTTCTAAGGGATCCTGACTTTCCTCAGATAACGGATCCGGCATACCGTTTGAATCATCTTCTTGACTTGTCATTGAAGGGCCAGCTTCACATTCCCCCACTTGAGGAATGGGTAACAAATTATTGTGATGCTAGACCTTTACCCTGCCTTCTGAATCCTTGATGCATTAAAAAGGGAGACCAGGAATCTGAGATTCCACTTCAAATAGAGCGTCTCTCAAATGGTCAGCTAACTTATGCTTCCCCGGTATTCCCAGGTTCCATAGAAGAACCTTGTCTCCAGGCAAAAGCTCCCGATATCGTACCTTACAATCGTACCTCCACTTGTTGTTCTTGTTTAGCTTGGTGGTGGCTTCTTCCGCCAACCTATAAGCTCTGTGGAAGTTG
The DNA here is from genome assembly GCA_036426205.1 of Ascaphus truei. NCBI lineage: Eukaryota > Metazoa > Chordata > Amphibia > Anura > Ascaphidae > Ascaphus > Ascaphus truei. The sequence goes on from CM071572.1 coordinate 4,188,069, forward strand.
TCCTTAAGCCGCTGTACATACTGCGGGTGCGTGGTATTGGAGATTCCATCGGTGGACACCCTCAGGCGAATATCCACCGGCAACCTGGCTTCTCGGCTGAACATCATGAAGTAGGGTGAATAGCCGGTGGATTCGTGCTTGGTGAGTGCAATTAGAAGCATACATCAAATGCTCCACGTGCTTGCTCCATCCCGGCTTCTCTGAGTCCTTCAGAGTTCCCTGCATATATACACTGGCGACACACTTTATTCGAGCTCGGCTAGTCCCACGAATTCGGGTATACCCGGGTGTATTGAGGTTTGTGACTGTTTTCTGCCCGAGTGCATTGAGGTATTTTTCAGGCAGGGATTGAAGCATTTTATTCCCGCTGGCTGCAATACTGCACAGTATATATATATATACTGCATTACAATTCATGAATTTATGCCATCTGGTAGACACGCTAAGCATTGCAGCCTATTAAATCCTAATCATTATCATTTAACAGATCAGCCGCCCGTCAGCCAGGCATGAACCCAGGCTGGGAAGGCAAACGCAACGGGGCTTGTCAGAGGTGAGGAGCGGTGCATTCCAGGTATCTGCCAGGTACATACTGGGCATTTGCTCGAATAAAGTGTGTCGGTGCAGTAGTAAGGTTCAGTTCAACCATTCTGGTAGAGCATCTCCCTCAGGATGATAAGGAGTAATTCTGGACTTTTAAATATTGATCAGCTTCAGCAACTCTCAGATGAGCTTGCTTTCGAAGTCCCGCCCTTGATCCGAGTATATACAGTTCGGTAGCCTGTAGAGTATGAAGTACCTCTCCCATAGGACCTTAGCCACCGTGAGGGCCTGCTGGTCTTTGGTGGGGAAGGCTTGGGTGTAGCGGGTGTAGTGGTCCGTGATCACAAGCACATACCCGATGCCCTTTGAATCTGGCTCAATGCACAGGAAGTCCATGCAGACGAGGTCCATGGGACCCCATCGGATGAGATCTTCAGATGGGCCATTGGAGCGGCTCAGGTAGGCAGGGTTTCCGCTGGATACATCGCAAGCATCAGCGGCAATGGTGTTCCACCGATTCTCTCATATTGGGCCAAAAGAACCGGTTACGTATTAGGCCAAAGATCTTGTCCACTCCCAGATGTCCATGGGGATCGTAGGACCATATACTGTAGGCTCCTGGATAGAACCAGCTGTCTTCTATCCTGATGATTGTGGTAAGGAACCACCCAATAGAGTAGACCATTATCGATTTGGAACTTATCCCATTCTCGCATAAGGATGGCGACTTTGTCCGCTAGGGCACGCTTCACCAACAAGGGATTCTGGTTGTGAATAGCCCAGCATACAGCTCTAGCCACTGGATCTTGCATCTGTTCATGGATGAGTTCTTTCCATCTTATCACAGTGTCTGGAGTTACGGACATACCCTCATGATGACAGTACGCTGTGGGGAGTGCTCCTAATTGACACCCCAGCAAATCTGACACTCGAAGCTCAGAGATAGCTCTGTTTCTGTCCCACACTGCAGCTATGGGACACATAGCCTGAACTCGGGGAGGTGAGATGAAGGCCATCCTCCTCCTTGTCCATAGCGGCACCAACATCCAAGAAAAGGCCGATGCCCAACCATTAAAACACTATCTTCTGGACTGTAACCCATTAATTACCTTTGTGTATAGTAACCGCTAGGGTAATTAAGAGGTTAACACTTCCTGCTAACCACGCCCCCAGGAAGCCTAATCACCTACCACCCGGGAAACTTCCACCTTCACCCACCCCAGGAAAGATGGCTTCACATCAGATTGATATTATTATAGGTCAAATAACATTTGATAAACAGCAGTGGGTCTCTGAAGCTGTACAGCCTCTCTTGCCTGTGCTTGTGAGATGAGCGCTATCAGCTGAGATGTCCACGCAGCAAGCAGATGCAACTCCCGTGTGAACGAAAAAGTCAAACAAATGGTAAATAGAACTTGAATAGCCGGTGGTTATAGGGATACAGTACCAATAAATAGTGGACAAAGGCCCAAGTAACAACAGTACCAACTCGACTTCCTCAGGGTGAGGCACTACAGCTTCAGAGACCCGCTGGTGTGGGATTCTTTAAATCACAGCGGCTCACTGCCTGGGAAGCCCACTTACCCGTGACACCATTGTTGAGTGTAATATCCTAATTTCAGCGTTTTATTACCTCCAGTCACAGCTGCTTGTGGTGTGTATGCCCTGCTCAGAATCTCACATTGTCAGCATGGAGAAGAGAAGCTGTTACAGCTTTGGAGACCTGCATATGCTGGAGTTCCCCAATTATAGCTGATCACGGTTTGGGGATACTCCCTTCATCTGAGACTTCCTCACGGAGTGATACACTTTTTCAGTGTTTTCTCTTGACAAATCTGGAACATCTCTACCATATTTTCAAATATCACCAACAGAGCCAATGAGTGTTCATACATCTCGTGTAACCCTCCCACCATTCAGCTGGATCCCGAGTGGTAATAGTATTACCTTCATGACTTTTTATTAAGAACTTGATATATGAATGTTTTATCCTGATTCTGGCTTTTTATTCACCTGGGGTATATTCATTCAAATCATCTTTACCTTGGAGCATGCACTTTTTCTACATTCTAATCATCTTGGAAAGTTTTTACCCAACTGAAGCTTCTCAGTCTCCATTGTTGTTATCCCCTAAAAGTTGATGTTATTATTTTGTTATTCACTAATGGGACACCATTTGTATTACTAATTATATACTGTTCTTTAATAATATTGTTAGCACCATTTGCACTATATATGGTAACGTGTTTGATTGTTTTACTTTCAACATGAGATATTTTGTTATTATGATACTTTTTTATATTAAGGTTAGTGAAACCTAAAATGTAATTGTAATCCAGGAAAATTCACTTCCCGTCACAAACACACAGCAGGTGGTGAGCACTGTTGTGCTGGTTTGTTCTATTGAATGCCGGAGGGGTCAGGGTACCCGAGTGCCACACCGAGAACACGTGACTGCTGTCACTCACAGTAACAGGATCATGGCGGCCATGTTAATGGAATGCCTGACCATATAGACAATGAGGCTCTTATTATAAAGGTGAAGCCCAGCCATTGCCCTGTCATCTGGATGAATATACAGGGTTGTCCTGAATATACATCCTGTTGTGGCTCATCTGGACAAATATATTATGTAAATGTATATGTGTAAACCTTTATTTTCTGTGAAATGTATTTGTGCTGATGTAACAATGTTTCTTGTTCCGTGGCCATGCTAGGCTGCCTTAATAACCCCCTCCCTGCTGCCTTTTTTTACCCCTCCCTATACACCCCTCTTCATTGCCTTGTATAGGGAATAGGGAGGGGTATTACAAGGCAGTGAAAAGGGTAGCAGGATATTGGGGTGTAGGAGGGTTACTAGAGATGTAATACCCCTCCTTAGTCCCTATACATCTCTACATCCTGCTGCCCCCCACATGCCTTGAAGTACCCCTCCTATGCCCCAATATCCTGCTGCCCTCTTTGCTGCTTTGTCATACCCCTCCCTATAAACCCTAGGATCCTGCTTCCCCCTCACTGCCTTTTAATACCCTAAAAAATACACCCTGACACTCACAGCCTATAGCGCCTGGCGACGCGACGTTGCTCCAAAACAAATCCATTGAATCCATTGCATGCGCTTATAGGGGGCTATGCACTAAGCTCCGTTAAGTCACTTTTAGACCGCAAAGTGCTCTTAGAACGTGCTTTTGCGCTCAACCTGATGCACTAAGCAATGCAGACAGGCACTTTGCGCTCTAAAAATGACTTTTTTCAGGATTTTTTTCTAAGTCCAACTTTGCTCGTTCGCAACCCTGTTTGCGTTAAATTCTGCCCTTAAGCGGGATGGACTAAGCAACGCAACCTTAGCGTACGCGAAAGTTGCGTTGATCAGAACACGTTAGGTCAGAGTAGATGCAAAGAAATCTGGACTTGGAAAAAATTCTTGCTTTTCATTTTTGCATGCGCAAAACCCATACAGCAGGCCGGCGGGTGTCCCCGGCTGACGCTGCAGGTGTCCGGGGGTCCCCGGCTCACCAAGCGGGGGTCCATGCGGTAGTGCGGGGGTCCCTGCGGGAGTCCGGGGGTCCCCGCGGCCATCCCGGGGTCTCCGCGGGAGTCCCGGGGTACCCGCGGGCCTGCGGTACCAATGTGGCACCTCCAAAAATAATAAACAAGAATTATAACTATGTAAAACCGGTGAACCATGTGTTAATCCATCAGGCGCTCAGAAAAACACAATGCTGTTGAATGGTATTGTAAATGTAGTCTTGGGACACTGGTTATGGCAAGCCCCAAACAGGTGAGTATATATACAGTCCTTCCCAGCAACTGGCTTGTATCAAGCACCAATATTGTTTAAAAAAGACTCACTCACGAATGGGTTTGGTGGCGCCGTAACAGCCAGGTCCTCGTGTCTTTTGTGGAACCGCCGGTCCTTCTGCAAAGACTCCTCTATGTAGTAGCAAATGCTGGATCAGTGTGGCGCCATAAAACCACGAGCAACCGACACCTCCTCCAGCCGCCAACCCTGCACCCGCTCCGTCGCGGTGGGTGGTCACATGACCGGCGGCAGTGTCGAGACTTCCGGGTTCAGCAGAAGCACAGCGGGATACCAGCAAAGCCCGGCGTGCTGACGGCAGTCAGCAATACTATGGAAATCCTCCCACAGGAGGTCTAGACGCCGCACAGCCGAAATGAAGAGATGAGAGAAGGCTGATGTAGTGACTGTAAAAAACTTTATTGGCACAGTGTGCAAACGGATCCTCTGACGCGTTTCAGCCCGTCAGGCCTTTGTCAAAGAGTGATCCGTTTGCATGACAAACATCCTATTATAGTGTGTGTAAATTGCAGCACCTGTATCTGTTGCCCAAAATTAATGAGCAACAGGTGCATACCATCACACACCCACAACATGAATGTAAAGTTAAAAAACAATTAAAATAATTACCAAAATATTGTTATCCAAAGTATATATGTGTCATAGTAACATAAATAATCATTTTATGCAAACATATATAACACCATAAAGAAAAATCAATAATAAGGGGAAGAAAAGAGGGGAGTGGGAGAGGAGAAGGGAAGGAACTAGTAAGAGTGGAAATTAATCATGAAGGAAATGTTTTAATTCCCATTCCACATTTAAACCATAAGGTTGTAAGGTATTAAGAGAAAAAATCCATGACATTTCTTTTTTATTTAAACGATTCAACCTGTCACCTCCTCTAACATTAATAGAGATATGTTCAACACCAAAGAATGAAAAATTCCTTAATCCACCGAGTGGACATTGTGAGAAATGTTTAGACCCTGGGTGGAATAAATCCCTTTTGTTAATTAATCTGATATGTTCAGAAATCCTAATGTACAAAGATCTGATTGTTCTGCCCACATATTTATATTTACATCCACATGTGATGACATAAATGACATAACTAGTTTGACAGTTGATAAATGTATTAATCCTATGTTTACTGTTGGGAAACAATGTATGTACTCTCTTAGTGGGTGATGCAAATTTGCAATATTTACAAAAACCACATCTGTGAAATCCCTTGGGTATATTTCCTATATGGGATTGACGTGTTGATTGAAACAAACTCCTAGAGATGGACGAAGCTAATGTGTTGGCCTTCCTGAATGCAAATTTGGGTCCAGATTTGGTAAAAAGACTCCAAATCTTTATTCAATTTTAGTATATTCCAATGTTTGGAGACTATTCGTCTAATTTGTGACGCCTGCTTACTGTATTTTGTAATAAATAAAGGACTAACCACAAATGCTGTTTTTTTATTATTGTTTTTATCTTTGTTTTTTTTGTGTGTAATCAAATTAGCCGATCCACAGATTCAGCATTCAAGAAGGCCATATCCACATCTTTTTGAGAATATCCCCGCGACAAAAATTTAGAACCTAATACTTTTAAATGTTGCAAAAATGCATCCTGGTTAGAGCAAAGACGTTTATATCTCAGGAACTGTCCCTTCGGAATCCCACGGATCAATGCTTTGGGATGACTGCTATTCGCATGCAGATAAGAATTCCTGGCATGGAGTTTAGTAAATATATCCGTTTGTATACCTGTGATTGGATCACCATGGATAGTCACATCAAGATAATTAATTTTCTCAATATCAGTTTGAAACGTGAATTGAAGATTAACATCATTTAAATAAATATTGTGAATAAAAGAGTGAAGACTATCAAGATCACCATCCCAAATAAAAATCAAATCATCAATAAAACGTTTGTAGAAAATAATATTAGAACGGGTGCAAAAGAAGTCCCCATAGCTTCCCATTTGTTTCTGAAGAAAAAATTGTGAATCAAAAAGAAAATAGTTATGTGTTAATAGAAAAATAATAGAATCATTAATAAAAGTGATCTGTGCAGTGGAAAGTGAAGAAGATTGAAGATAGTGATAAATGGCCCGCAGGCCGTGTTTATGTTCTATGATAGTATATAGTGATGTGACATCCATGGTGACCCATCGGTATCCGTCCTTTCAAACAATGTCCTTTAAGGATACCAACAATGCTGTGCTATCTTCAATAAATGAAGGTAAGGTTTTCACAATAGGCTGAAGAAATTTATCCACATAGCGTGAAACACCATCTCCCAAAGATCCAATACTGGAGACAATGGGTCGCCCCGGAGGGTTCTCCAGTGATTTATGAATCTTTGGGAGATGGTGGAACACGGGGATAATGGGAAATTCACATGCCAGGAATTGTCTCTCTTTATTGTTCAAAACATATAACGTATCCCCCAGCTCAAGTAGTCTGTTCAGCTCTCCAAGAAACATTTTGGTAGGATCTGTTTTTAATCTAACATAGAAATTTGTATCGCTCAACAGTCTAAGAGCTTCATCTCTATACCTGGCGGACGACTGTACGACTATAGCTCCCCCTTTATCGGCGTTTTTTATAGTGATACATTTATTTTTCTTTAATAGATCCAGATCCAATCTCTCTTGTGGAGTGAGATTGTCAGATGTATAGAATGAGTCTGAGAAAGAGTAGCCCTTAGCCAGTATCCTCAGATCCCTATCAACCAACCTCTAAAAGGTCGACACACATGATCCCTTGGTGTTATTTGGAATAAAAGATGAGCGTTTTCTCAAACTGGAATCTATATGGCCGAAAAAAGGGGGGTCTACAGTAACGTCAGTACATCCCTCCTCATATAGAGATTGCATGTTAAAATCAAAGGCATTCTCAGCAAAAGAAGAAACATTTCTATTGTCCATATCAACATTAACATCATAAGTGTTTGAAACATTAATCAAGGGTTGAACAATGTTAGTTTTTCTTGCAAACAATTTCTTAAGAGCCCATTTTCTCGTATATTTTTGAAGATCATTTATAGTTGAAAATAAATCAAAGGGATTTCACAGATGTGGTTTTTGTAAATATTGCAAATTTGCATCACCCACTAAGAGAGTACATACTGTACATTGTTTCCCAACAGTAAACATAGGATTAGTACATTTATCAACTGTCAAACTAGTTATGTCATTTATGTCATAACATGTGGATGTAAATATAAATATGTGGCAGAACAATCAGATCTTTGTACATTAGGATTTCTGAACATATCAGATTAATTAACAAAAAGGATTTATTCCACCCAGTGTCTAAACATTTCTCACAATGTCAACTCGGTGGATTAAGGAATTTTTCATTCTTTGGTGTTGAACATATCTCTATTAATGTTAGAGGAGGTGACAGGTTGAATCGTTTACAGTAAATAAGAAAGAAATGTCATGGATTTTTTCTCTTAATACCTTACAACCTTATGGTTTAAATGTGGAATGGGAATTAAAACATTTTCTATCATAATAATTATTTCCACTCTTACTAGTTCCTTCCCTTCTCCTCTCCCACTCCCCTCTTTTCTTCCCCTTCCCCTCCTCTCCCCCTTTCCCCTTTCCCCCTTCCCCTCCAACTCTCCCCTCTCCCTCCCCTCCCCCCTCCCCCCTCCCCTGTGTCAACCCATTATTTTCCTTTATTTCATTTTTCAATTAATATCTGTGACATTTCTTCTGGATGTATTTATATTGCTTCAATTGCTACTTTCTATTATCCCTTGTTACATTTCATTCCATGTTTACCATGATTCATTATTATGTTTCAAGATATAGCATGTATTACCTCCTTTGGATACAGTGATATTAGGTATATTTACATATTTCACTGTCTCTTGTTATGCCTCACCCTATATACATGGGTATATTATAGGATTATATATTTGCTGTTTTATTAAGGCATTTGTGTGCACACCGACTTATTCAGTTTTGTTTTTAATTGTGACCAATTTATTATTGATTTTTCTTTATGGTGTTATATATGTTTGCATAATATGATTATTTATGTGACTATGACACATATATACTTTGGATAACAATATTTTGGTCATTATTTTAATTGTTTTTTAACTTTACATTCATGTTGTGGGTGTGTGATGGTATGCACCTGTTGCGCATTAATTTTGGGCAACAGATACAGGTGCTGCAATTTACACACACTATAATAGGATGTTTGTCATGCAAACGGATCACTCTTTGACAAAGGCCTGACGGGCTGAAAAGCATCAGAGGATCTGTTTGCACACTGTGCCAATAAAGTTTTTTACAGTCACTACATCAGCCTTCTCTCATCTCTTCATCTCGGCTGTGCGGCGTCTAGACCTCCTGTGGGAGGATTTCCAAAGAATTATAACTAAATACACCCCCCTAACACATACTAGACAGTAATGGCCAAAATTACTATTATCCACATATGGATAATAATGCATTTGCCTATTTTAAATACATATAACATTCAATAAATACAGTCAAAACATATTACACTTACCTTTTACAGGAACCCACGATGAAGGCCGTCTTCATCCTCATCTTCATCCTACCCATGCCCCTCCGGTGCTACAAAACATGCACAACAATCACAATAGCCAATGTAATGTCCCCTTACCCCTTAATCACCATAGCGGTTATTAACCGCTACAGTCATTAAGGGGTTAACCCACCCTCACCCACCACTCGGGAGGCCTACATACCCTCCCCCGCTAACCCCCCACCCCATGAGGCCTAACCACCCTCACCCACTACCCACAAGGGAGGCCTACCCACATACCCTTGGGGCCAATACACCCTCTCCCCACCCCCAACACATACAGTACAATAATGTGCAAAATAACTATTATCCAGATATGGATAATATATTATTTGCCCATTATGAAACACATAAAACATGCATAAATCAAAACATGAATTTTTAATCTTAAAATCACCACATTGCATGTTAAAATAAATCCAGCATCGATTGTAAATATAAGCCAACAAATCAGCAGCTCCACAAATGTATATGAAATGTCACACAATTGCATTGAGTGTGTACATGATGCAATTAATCTGTGCATCATGTAACACTATGCAAAATATATGTAACAATAAAATACACTATGAACAATGTCCCCTAACCATCAATGCCATCATGAAAATCAATTAGAAACTAACCAACATCAATACAATTAGCATGAATCAATTAATCAATTTCCTTAAACAATTAAAATACAATACAAATCAATTATACAATTCCCTATTCAATTCCTAAAGTCAAACCATTGCCAAAACAATTCTAATTTAAAGTAACCACCATCATTCTAATCTAACTACAATAAAGAAGCCTTTACCTAAATACAAATTACATTATTCACAACAATGACAAAATAAAGCTGCTAAATATATTAGCCATTCATGAAAAGAACCTAAACATGAGCCAAACAATCAATTATTATCCCTGTATGTCTATCCATATAGATAGATAAACATAACATACAGGGGCAATAATAGAGCATAAAATACAAAGCATTTACATACAATAATCACATACAATACACCCATTCAGTGTCCGTGAATGTATTATATACATAGCTACATTCACAGGCATTAAATGGGACTGAAAAAATGAAAGACATGAATCAAAAATCATAAAAACCTGTAAAAGTACAAATAATACACTTTTCTTTTGTTTACTCACCATTAGATGTCCACTCACCGAAATCCAAGCGACCCGGAAGAACAGGAACCAATCCACAGGTAAGCCATAAAATAAAAAACCATAACAAATCCACGTCTGTGTCTTCTTTCTTCTTTGGGGTCTTTTGGGGTCTTCTTCCGTCTTCTTACGCCACGCCCTTCTTCTCTTCTTAGGAGGGGAGATGTTCCCTCCTCGGCGACCATCTTCAAAATGAGGCGACATAGGCTTTTATAGGCCTATGACGTCACATTTTCGTCATCGTTCTCACGGTCCTGATTGGGCCGTGAAAAATATGTGCTTTGGCCGACAAAAAAAAAATTATGATGTCATCTTAAAGGCAATGAAAGCACAGCCAATCAGAATGGCTTTGCTTCAATTGCCTTTAAGATGATGTCATTAAAAGAAACATGGCTGGCCTCACATGGTACGGTAGCCAATCAGAGCGTGGGAAATACATCCCAACTCTGATTGGCTCTAGTACCATGTGACAGGCTTTCAAAGATGTCACATCCGTTCTCCCCCAAGCCTCTATCACATGGTCTACTAGAGCCAATCAGAGATGGGATGGAGTTCCCATGCTCTGATTGGCTACCTTACCATGTGAGACCTGCCATGTTTCTTTTAATGACGTCATCTTAAAGTCAATTGAAGCAAAGCCATTCTGATTAGCTGTGCTTTCATTGCCTTTAAATGACGTCATCATTTTTTTTTTTTGCTCGGCCATATCACATGTTTTTCACGGCCCAATCAGGACCGTGTGAAACATTTGACCAAAATGTGACGTCATACAGTAGGCCTATAAAAGCCTTTGTCGCCTCATTTTGAAGCTAGTCTCCGAGGAGGGAACATCTCCCCTCCTAAGAAGAGAAGAAGGGCGTGGCGTAAGAAGATGGAAGAAGACGGAAGAAGACCCCAAAAGACCCCAAAGGACCCCGAAGAAGAAAGAAGACACAGACGTGGATTTGTTATGGTTTTTTATTTTATGGCTTACCTGTGGATTGGTTCCTGTTCTTCCGGGTCGCTTGGATTTCGGTGAGTGGACATCTAATGGTGAGTAAACAAAAGAAAAGTGTATTATTTTTACTTTTACAGGTTTTTATGATTTTTGATTCATGTCTTTTATTTTTTCAGTCCCATTTAATGCCTGTGAATGTAGCTATGTATATAATACATTCACAGACACTGAATGGGTGTATTGTATGTACTGTACATGCTTTGTATTTTATGCTCTATTATTGCCCCTGCATGTTATGTTTATCTATCTATATGGATAGACATACAGCGATAATAATTGATTGTTTGGCTCATGTTAAAGTTCTTTTCATGTATGGCTAATGTATTTAGCAGCTTTATTTTGTCATTGTTGTGAATAATGTAATTTGTATTTAGGTAAAGGCTTCTTTATTGTAGTTAGATTAGAATGATGGTGGTTACTTTAAATTAGAATTGTTTTGGCAATGATTTGGCTTTAGGAATTGAATAGGGAATTGTATAATTGATTTGTATTGTATTTTAATTGTTTGAGGAAATTGATTAATTGATTCATGCTAATTGTATTGATGTTGGTTAGTTTCTAATTGATTTTCATGATGGCATTGATGGTTAGGGGACATTGTTCATAGTGTATTTTATTGTTAAATATATTTTGCATAGTGTTACATGATGCACAGATTAATTGCATCATGTACACACTCAATGCAATTGTGTGACATTTCATATACATTTGTGGAGCTGCTGATTTGTTGGCTTATATTTACAATCGATGCTGGATTTATTTTAACATGCAATGTGGTGATTTTAAGATTAAAAATTCATGTTTTGATTTATGCATGTTTTATGTGTCTCATAATGGGCAAATAATATATTATCCATTTCTGGATAATAGTTATTTTGCACATTATTGTACTGTATGTGTTGGGGGGGGAAGGGGTATTGGCCCCAAGGGTATGTGGGTAGGCCTCCCTTGTGGGTAGTGGGTAAGGGTGGTTAGGCCTCACGGGGTGGGGGGTTAGTGGGGGAGGGTATGTAGGCCTCCCGAGTGGTGGGTTAGGGTGGGTTAACCCCTTAATGACTGTAGCGGTTAATAACCGCTATGGTGATTAAGGAGTAAGGGGACATTACATTGGCTATTGTGATTGTTGTGCATGTTTTGCAGCACCGGAGGGGCATGTTTAGAATGAAGATGAGGATGAAGACGGCCTTCGTCGTGGGTGCCTGTAAAAGGTAAGTGTAAAATGTTTTGACTATATTTATTGTAATTTATCTGTATTTAAAATGGGCAAATGCATTATTATCCATATGTGGATAATAGTCATTTTGCCCATTACAGTACTGTATGTGTTAGGGGGCGTGTCATGATAGAGGGGGTTTAGCCCGGGATTAAAGGGATTACACCCCATTTGGCCACCCCCTACTCTCACTTGGGAAGCAAGGGGTTAACTGGACTGAGGTCCAGTAATGTGTTTTTTTTTACCTTGCTTCAGTATCCAACTTTTTATTCCCCTGTATACATGTAATGTCTCATCCTGGTGTTTGCACTCACACATATACTAGGGTTGATGCGGGAGGGAAGGGGTTAATGTTAATTTAGTGATTATAGCCCTTTGTTCCCTTTTCCTTTCTTTTCAGGCTCCATTTTGCAGCCTTCCATAAGTCGCCATTGAGACTTCATGCGTTCCAATGGCAGAAGTAGCGGTTTTGGACATGTTTTCCAGTGACGACCAGCAGGTGGCGTCTGAGAGGAGGAGCGGCGGTTTCCCATTGTAAGTCAATGGGCTCATTGACTTCAATGGAGATTCCTCAACGCCGGCCTCGAGGAACAGGTTGGCAGCCATCCAAACCGCAGACCGCAAAAGCAGATACAATGTCTTTGAAAAGAGTTTAATCACTTCGGTCAAGTTCAAAGACAATTGGCGTGGGAATCTTAGGTTCTAGGGGCCCTGGAAATAAAGTTCTTTTTGCCCCTAGCTCCTAGGAACCCCCACACACGATCCACACCGGGTCCAGGAATGAGAAACCCCCGTAAGGGGTCAAGCCGAGAAAGAGGGTCGCGCCATTGACTTCAATGGCGGAGCAGAGGTCCCATTGAATTTAATGGCGGCGTGCACCATGCATTGTCAATGGCGGTGCTGGCCATTTATTCCAATGGGGAAAACGACTAATTGTGAAATGATGAAAAATGTAAGTCCATATCTCCGGTTCTGGAATGACCAGAGGGTTGGGATTTGGGTGGCATGTAGCCAAGGTTCCGGCTTTAATGCATGACCCTTCCCAGCCCCCTCCGACCAACCAGATGGAGTGTGGGCGAATGTAAATTTTGTTGGATTTTCCCATAGACTTCAATGGCGGCGGTTTCTCCATTGAAAGCTTATGCCGGGAAACCCCATTGACGGCAACGGCGGAGCCCGCCATTCAATGCTATGGCGGCGGACCCCATTGATTTCAATGGGGAACGAGTGAAAAGCAGAGATTCATTTTTAAAGGGACGAATCCTGTATTTTAAAAATGTGTTAAAGTGCATTTCTGTATCTCCGGTTCTGGAGGTCGCAGAGAGTTGAAATTTGGCCAATATGTAGGGTCACTGTAGGCATTAAAAACTGGCAGATTGCGACCCACTGGACCCACCAGAACGGAACTTATTAATATGTGAAGATATTAAAGTGTATATGGGATTTTGGATCTGCTCTGAAAATGCAGACTCCATCTGCTATGCTAATAGGGCAGGAAGGGCATCCTGAAGACTTAGCATAGCCTGTGATCAAAAGTGATCAAAGGTTAACTGCCCTAATTGTTTATACTAGGGTCAGGAACAAAGGAAGTTGAGTGGTTTGGGAGTGTCATCCTTTACACTTAAAATCTACTTCAAAGAGATTTTCCTAGCCAGCTCGGCGCCTAGGGTTAAGAGTACAGGGCTAAAATGGTATATAAGACAGATTCACCCCTTACTCAATTGTCTTTCGTGTCTTGGTGATTTTGAAGATTGCTGTATGAACTGCCAGTCCAGAATTATGACTGTTTCATCATTCCATCTTAAGTAAGTGCCTATATTTTGTTGTTATTTGTACTATCTTGTTGTGTTCACCTTTTTCAAGGAATAAATTATATTTTATCATATCTAAGCCTCGTTCAGTTCAACCCAGGTATATTTTTGGTGTGTATTATTAATAGCCTGTCACAAAGTTACCATCACAGGGCGGGGGGGATGTGTGTTGTTTATTGGGGGCAATTGTCCCCAATAAACATGCTAATGTGCCTTAACCCCTTCATTGCCTTAGCGGTAAGAGTACACTCACACTAGCCCGTGTGAGTGCCAGATTATAATATATATATCTTTTTGGTGGTCCATAAACACGCCATACTCCCCCTCATTGACGTATATATGTATATGTGTTAACCTTATCCTCCTTTCTGTTTACACGAGAGGAAATCCCCCTGGAGCAACACTCTGAACCATCGAAGCAAGCGGCCTACATACCAAGAAGAAGAACCCACACTGCAAGGAGAAAAGCCTCATTAGAAGCCCACGGGATTCCCAAAGAAACCTTGATGCGACTGGGCTTACACAAGGCCGTGTAAGTTACACATTTTTATTTTACCTTCTCACCAACACAAAAAAACCCATGTGTGTTTATCCTTCCAATTAGACATTAGCCACCTCAGCTACCACACTCGCTCAGGATATAACTGCTTTATTTTAAGAGCAATTACTAGATCTACAACACTGCCTGTTTCCACCTATTGTGCTCCCCCATCCTTTTTGTATTCATTGCCTATAAGGGTCCTGGATAGATCCTGCTGGGGTTCCGAGTCACAAGACGACATCACTTGAAAACCACTTACAGGCAATATCACACCACTCTTTTTACACTTCCGCACATCAGATAAGTCATACAGAGATAGCACCCAGGTACCTCCCCAAACAACTCACTTGGTATTGGCTATGTCTTGTATGGGCAAGAGAAGGAAGGCGCTGGTGACGGACACTTCGTATTGATGAGGTCAGTAGTACTTTATTTATTTGTATACTCCTTTTCCCTTCTTTTTATTTCCTTGAGCCCGTCACCGCACTCTCCCTCATACGATTTGTAGACCGTTCTATCATCTCCTTATCCGCCGAAAACCCATCCTCGATCCTCCAGTTCACCAATTCCCCAGATCTCCAGATGCCATGCACAAGAAGTACGTTTTGGATCCAGTTGCCATCTGAATGCCCGCTCGATAAGTGTGGATCTCCCCTGGGAGTTTTATAGTGTGCTGCACTGCGAAAAGCTAGATCTGTTATAGGAGTCGGTGCCGATACCATATCCGGACTGCAAGCGCGTTGCCTAACACAATGTATTTTAGCTATAGCCCTGGCGGGTTTATCAACGGTATTGGACAAGATTAGAGGCAGCACATACCTAGCGGCTGACTACACCATTGATGTGTATCGGTCTCTTTTTTACCTGGTCTATATATTCCCGCCCCATGTTTCTTCCCCGAAGATGGTACCCGTAAGCCCCCGGCCCGGTGACATTCGGATGTTTTCTTTCGCAATTGCCACTTCTATTTTTTCCTTCCTCTTTTTTCCCCTCCCTTCTTTCTTTTTTGATGGACTTTTGCTTTAACCACTTGTACTATCACCAAGCCACACCCCCTCACCCACCGAGAGAGATACGTTTGTACGATGATCTTATGAGTTCTGGAGGACCAATGACAACCCCATCAAGACCATCGCCGGTCGATCCTTACCAAACCGGCGGACTATAATTACCGGAGGAAGGAGAAAGCTTTTCTTTCCAGATTTTTTCTTTTTTATTTATCACTCTCTTTACTCCCATTGTATCATTCCAGTGCGGCACCCATCAGCCCCCCATTTCAATAGTACACTCCGCTCACAACAACGCCACATATATTACCTACCCACACACGACTCGAATTACAAAAAGGAGCCCGACATCCTCCTGTGCGATATGCCACCGGCGCTGAGGAGAAGTTATAGGGTGAGGACGTGATCCGGCTTTGTCTACACACCAAGTATGCCTTTGATCTATTTAAACACCATGATTTTTCCCCTACTCAACCACATTGTATCGCGATTGTTGGCTTTTTGTTCAACGTGGAACTATGATGCGATCAGCCAAAAAAATTTTTGCCCTTCCTAGCCATTTAAGAAAAAGATTGTCGGAAGAAATAGCAGCGCCCTAGTTTTATTCCTGTTATTACAGATCACTGGAATGAGAGGCGTTAGATTGACTTTGAACAGTAATGGCGTTTTGCCGCCATGCCAATTGGGCATCGGCCATGGTCCCGGAAAAATGGGTGTAGAGGGCGAATTGCAGTTTGATTGAGACCATACTCGTATATGCTGATGCTGTATTATGCTACATACATGTTTTACCCTATCAGACTGGCGAACCTTAGGACTCTTAAATCAAAGGATACTGTATGGTTTGTTGCTGTTTGTTGCAGACGCGTCCTTTTGGTACTGTATTTTTGTTAAATTTACAGATTTTTACGTGGCGACCTTCAGCATTAAAAGATAATGCACGTGCGTTTACTTTATCTCACACACAGTAATTACAGTACAACTGCCTTTTTGCATTGCCCAGACTGGCAATACCCGAAAGTAAAGACCAGACAACATTTGAACAAAAGGAGTAATGAGCCACCCCCGCCGCGCATTGGCGTGGGAGAACTTATGCGTTTCTAAGGAAACTCATTCATATAAATAATATTCTTTATTTATTTATAATCTCACTTTATAAACCGCTCACCCCACCCCACGCTTAAACACAATAAAAAATAATCACACACAGCATTTTCCCGCAATTACATAAATAAATAAATTTTAATATACCAAATAATACATTTGAAATACATTTTTTATGATAGGCTAGATGTGCAGGGTGGTCATCTGGAGCTGAAGCCACGCACAGGGTTTCAGGCTCGGGACCCGGCCCCCGAGATACAGCCCCTTTAGGGGGTTTCGCCGGTATCAGCTTAGCTTGGTTTCACAGGACGCGATAACGTCTCCGACGCGGGCCATCCGGGTAGTAAAAATCACCAAACGGGTTGCAGCGGGGGTTTTGGTCTGGGGTTCCCGCGCGCTGTTTTGTCAGCCCCCCCCCGGGCCTCCTTTTTTTTCTCGTTCCCGTTTTTCGTCAGAGCAGAGGATACGGCCACCCACTAAGGGGCTGTATCTCCGGCGCGGGGCACGGGGCGTGCGGGTGTCCCAGACTTTGAAACTTGCCGGCCCGCATATCATGCCTCCGCCGAGAGAAATATCAAGTACCACTGTGAAAAAACACACACATCATTAAAGAATCTTTATTTCTTAGCCTAGCCGGCTATGCGCTATGGAAAGAGGAGCAGCAGACATTTCTTGTCTTTTGATATTCAACTATTGTAGATGTGTGAGCGGGGGTTCCCTTGAGATTCAGAAATCTAATCGCAGGGGACCCCGCTGCTCCCACTTTTTTTGGTTTTTGCGCCCCACCCACATAGTATTATTAAAGTTTTAAGATAGAAACGAGGAGTCATTAGCATAGCGTATAGCCGCTAAGGTAAATAGGACAGGCGGTTCTTCCTTACTACTGTTTGGTTAATTCGGTTACATATTCTTTACCCTCCAATTACATTTTTAACACAATAAACTACATCAATACACTACTTTTCAACCCCCCCCCCCCCTATTTACCATGAAACCTCACGGCTGTCTATCAGCTTTTGTAAAACCCACGAGTAATAAACCCAAAATAAAAAGTTTTTCAAATTGTCTCAATCCGTCACCCTCACATCTTTTTTTTCCCCACAATTATCACCATAGCCGGTTATAACAGAACTCATTGTAATTACGAACTGGTTAACCGCCACCCCCTATTTTCATACCAACCACACTATGCCCGCCTTTTGTTACGTCTTCACTTTTTGTTTTACATACACCTACAATTTACACCCCTACACCACCGTGCAGCTCCTAACCACATCAATCCCTCACCATAAATACCACCTTCTTTAACGGGACTTTGGCCTTCTATCCCACAGACGTTGTGGTTGAACACCCCACCCACCCAGTACCACAATTAAAAAACAGTACAATCACCCCATAAACAGCATTTCTATTTTTATTAAATACAGTTACCACCCCTGTGCCCCCCCCCCAGATAATCAAGATTTATTCTTTTACATTATAGTGGTACATATACGTTTAGCCCACTGCGTAGCCACGGTGGCTGGGCGACCAATCGAGTTTGAACACCGGACAGACCTATTTCATGTTTACACCACCCGATAGCATTCAACAGTAGTTTCCTGGCTCGGGCTCTGCTGGGTGTGATATGCCAGCATTTTCCATGCGTGCCTAGTGGTGACGTTTCTCCTTGAGGTAACGTGAGCCACTATTGGGTCCACACGCTAGCCCAAGATGTCTGGAAGCAGTGGTTCATCAACACAAAGCCGTGTCTGCGGGGCCTTCCCTTCGGCGCTGTTATCCATGGGTTTGCCGTATGGGGAATCAAGGCCCTCCCCCTGGGTGCACTACGGGTACGCGGTTGCTCCCTTATTTTTATTTACCAGACTTTATTTTCCCGTCGGGCCACCTAACTTACCTCCCATTTATCCCCGACACTACTGGCTCGGAAGGATTTTTCTTTTGTGGTGCTTACTTTACCATTAAGAAGCGTTCGCCGTGATTCCACAACATAGCCTAATGTGCACGCGACACGCGGTCCGCCCGCTGGGTGCCCACAGAAGTGAGGACCCACAAATCATTATCATTCCCTGCATGTGTCACCCGTGACACCCACAATGCCTGTTTTGATTTACCTTTAGCGAATTAACCGTAGGATGTTACCCGCGGTCGTGTCTGAAGAGGTCCACGCAGCAACAACGGAAAGCTAACCGTGAATGTAAAAAAATAAACATGGCCTATTACATTCAATACATTACACCCTCCCCCCCCAACCCCTCAGTACAATAACTTGTGCAAATACCTATTATCCAGATCATGGATAGAGATTAATTGCATATTAAAAACATTAGACTAGCTATACGCCGGGTGTTCTACTCACACCCTGGTGGGGTGCCCTGTGTATGGCTGGGACTGGTCACATGCTCTGACCATGGTTAGTGATGTCCAGAGGTGTGTCAGCCTCAGAAGCTTACATAAGGCACAGCACTGTGTCCTAAAAGTTAGTTGCTAGAAGGTTTGCTGAGAGGAGGAACAGTTCAGTCTTTGTCAGAGCTGAGGCAGGAGTGTTAAGTTTTATCAGAGTGTCAGTTATGTTATAGTAACTTCCATGGGGAGGCTGTGTCCGGGGACATGGCACAGGACAGTGATTCCGGCGGGAATAAGTGAATCCCTGATCTAGGTGAGTTATACCTATCTAAAGGGAGCACGGACGAGATGATCGGCTGAATGTACCCATTGCGGAGGGCAGCTATGCCCACCGTGACAATAAAGAGGGATGATCAGAGAAACCCCTGTGTGTGAGAGTCCAATGATTATACAGGAGGTTGCAACCACCGGAGTTCCTCGTCAGGATCATCCCATGCGGACGCAGGGGCCACTGGGAGGTGGAGGCGCTGCACTGGAAACTAGGTGAGACTCACGCACACTACCTCAGCTGCCTGCCTGTTGACGGTCGCTCCCCCACACACCATCATGCGGGAGACTCAGGAGGTCCTGTAGCCCAACAGGTGCACCCATCAGGCATATCACACTGTAATGGGGTTCCGGTTAGGACCAAGGGGCCAATGTGAGATTGGGTGGGTCAGGCCGGGCCAGAAATACCGTTACACGCAGGAGAAAGGTGGCAACGAGTTTGCTGTGTGTATTTACCCTGCTTGCATATGTCACGTGCTCACACGTGTGCTGTCCGTGACAGATGGTATATTGGGATTGATTGAGGAGGGATATTATTCATTTTAGGGTCCATACGTGGAGGAAAGTTTATCTACTCGACAGCTGTGTGTATTAACCCTTGTCCCACATCTATGATAAGTCACCTGCTCACAGGTGTGCCGTACGTGACAACCATTCTATTTTCTGGTATTTATATCTTTACCTTGTTCATTTTCATCTATTTTCTTCCCATTTCTGCACTATACAGAGGTTTCCCTACAGCCTCCTCCTCCCCTCCCTTTTCCCACTTCCTTATTTCCATTCTTACCTTACCTGCCTTCTTCATACAGTATTTCTGCTTCCACCCCAATCTGTCTTTCTCCCCCAATCATTTTCCTCGGATCACACTCCTTTCTACCTTCTCCTATGTTAGTTGGCAATATTTTGTGTTTATAAGTAATATAACCTGCTTTTTGGATGAGAAAATATACCACTTAACAGATGACATATGACATCACACGTCAAGAGACGTATTTCAGTGCAATCAAGTGTAAAAGTCGTTAAAGAGAGAGAGAAGAGGGACCAGAATAATGTTCTAACGTGATTAAAAATGTACACAGTAGTGGAGAGGAACAGTAGAATGTCTGACTATGTGGTCAACGCCACAGTTCATTTGGCACAGTTTCCAGTTCTAGAGGTACAGTCAATGGAAACTGTACATTGCATACAGTATATGTAACTGGTACATGCGCACAACCTGTCACTTTTACTGGGATTCTATAACAATGACTGGCTTAGGGAGGATTTGTTCCTATAAGGTACACCTAGTTTGGCATAGGTTTTGGATGTCAGGGTATCAAATGTGCATCCCAAATGTTAAATGGGAGTCAAACCATACGCCCAGATATTTAAAACAAGAATGGTGTTAGAGTTGGCTCTGATCTGTACTGTGTATCCCTCATTGGAAGCTTTTAAAATTTAGCCTGGGTCCCAAATGCCATGGTTACAGTCTTGTCAGTGTTTAAAAACAGTTTGTTTTTGGAAATACAGTTTCTAAGTCTCGAAAATTCAGATTGAAGCATGTGTCCAAGGTCGGAGAGACTAGGGCTGTGTGCATATAAGATTGTGTCATCCGCATACATGTGTATTGAAGCTCCCTTACATGCTGTGGGAAGATCATTGATGAAGATCGAGAAGAGTTAGGGGCCCAGAACAGAGCCTTGCGGAACACCGCAGGTGACATCCAACGGGTTGAAATTAGAGTCCAAGAAAGACACAAATTGGGATCTACCCATATACGTAGAAGTGAAACCAGTTTAAAGCATGTTCCCTATTTCAGAGCTCTGAACTTTATTTAACAAGAAAACATGATCAACAGTATCAAAAGCCTTTGTAAAATCTAGGAATATTGCACCAGTGAGTTGTCCCATTTCCATTCCACACTGGATCTCATTGCAAACTTTTAGAAGAGTACCTAACGGAGAAGGTGGGGGTGGGGAAGGAAAGGAGCTGTAACCCTATCACAGATATTTTAACTATATGTATACTAAGTGAAGGACTTAACCTGTAGACCAGAGGTATCCTTATGAATATACCTACTATAATAATAGTAATAGATTTAAAGAGCAATTTGTATCTTATTTCCTGGCAAGCATTTGTGACGACTGCACGATTCAATTACTGTATGCTCATTAAGCAATTAAATATTGCATCCAAACAGGGTGGGGATCTATATCAATTAACCGACCTCTGGACTCAAATTGGTTATACAATCCACCCCAACACTGTTCTTACACCAATATCATACTTTAATCTCTATATCTACCTCTAAATAGGCTTAGGTAGTCCTTTCACACTTTGTTAGTCTGTTCGTTTATACACATTGTATTGTATTGTATGTCTTTATTTATATAGCGCCATAAATGTACATACAGTAGTGCTTCACAGTAGTAATACATATCATATAAATAACAAATAATATAAATCAGGTCATGGGAATAAGTGCTTCAGACATAAAAGTAACATTAAGGAAGAGGAGTCCCTGCTCCGAGGAGCTTACAATCTAATTGGTAGGTAGGTAGAACGTACAGAGACAGTAGGAGGGAGTTCTGGTAAGTGCGTCTGCAGGGGGCCAAGCTTTATGTATCATGTGTCCAGGATTATCCAGTGCTATTCATATGCATCTTTAAGCAGATGTGTCTTAAGGTGGGTCTTAAAGGTGGATAGAGAAGGTGCTAGTCGGGTATTGAGGGGGAGGGCATTCCAGAGGTGCGGGGCAGAAAGTGAAAAAGGTTTAAGGCGGGAGAGAGCTTTAGATACAAAGGGGGTAGAAAGAAGACATCCTTGAGAAGAACGAAGCGTCGGGATAGGGCATAGCGAGAAATTAGGTCTGCGATGTAAGGAGGGGCAGAAGAATGTAAAGCTTTAAAAGTGAGAAGGAGAATTGAGTGTGAGATACGGGATTTGATCGGAAGCCAGGAAAGGGATTTCAGGAGGGGAGAATCGGAGACAGATTTAGGAAAGAGCAGAGTGATTCTGGCAGCAGCGTTTAGGATAGATTGTAGGAGAGACAGGTGAGAGGTAGGAAGGCCGGACAGCAGGAGGTTGCAGTAATCGAGACGTGAGAGAATGAGGGCCTGAGTCAGAGTTTTAGCAGTCGAGTAACAGAGGAAAGGGTGTATCTTTGTTATATTGCGGAGGAAAAAGCGACAAGTTATAGAAACGTTTTGAATATGAGAGGAGATTGAGGGAGAGGAATCAAGTGTGACCCCTAGGCAGCGTGCTTGGGCTACTGGGTGAATGATCGTATTTCCAATAGTAATGTGGAAGGAGGTAGTAGGGCCAGGTTTAGGAGGAAGTATAGGGAGCTCTATTTTTGCCATGTTATATTTTAACTACAGAAATCAATAAAGAGTATTTTTACTTTCAACCATATTTCACACTTGGGTAACAGAGTGCTACTCTAGCTGAGTTATTTTCTCCTTGGTCTCACCAATCTTTTAGAAGGGTAGTTACTGTGGAGTTTTTGGGGTAAAAGTCAGATTGGAATTGGCTAACAACATTTGTTTTGGTATTCTAATCTCTTAATTGGGAGTCTACAAATGTTTCCATGACTTTAGATAGTATTGGGAGACGAGAGATTGGTCTGTATTAAACAGTTTTTTTGTCTCCACTTTGAAGATTGAGACAACTCTGGCAGTTTTCCAGGTCTTAGGGATATGGCCTGCAGACAGGATAGAGTTGATTAGGGAAGCAAGTGCTATGGCAATGTCTGGGACACCGAGACGTAGGAACTTTGATTGCAGTAGGCCGGGTCCATATTGGCTGCTTAGTTTAAATTTGATGAGCGCTTGTGTAATCAATTCTTCAGATACTGGGACAAATTGAAAATTGCGGGCAGTGTTAGAGGGTGGAGCAATAGAGGTTCATGTTTATAGTTTGGCATACGCTTTTCTAATTGGCAAGTAGCACACGACACAAAGTATTCATTGAATACATTTGCAATGTCAGGTGGATTTGTCATAGTAATATCATCCTTAATGATATTACATGGTTGTTGATGGCTAGAAGGCTGGAATATATTGTTACACAACATTAAGGACAGCGCTCTTACAATACTGATAGGGGGTATCAATATTAGTACTCAAATAAATTGATAGTCCCAATATGTAACATTAAGACCGCAGTTCTAAATGGGGAGAATTAAAGATGAATGAATATGGCTAAAAGATAAAATGACACTATTGTCCATATACTGTAATGTTATAAGTCCATACAATAAACAGAAAATAAAAACCACAATATTCCTTTGGAGATTTAGGCTGCTTTCTTCGCGGGGTAAACCTGCATGAATCTGGGTAAGGAAAAAAGAAAGCGCACCCTCCTAGTGAAATATTGCATGGACAATTTAATTTAAAAAAAGGTTAAAATCTGCAAATATTGCACTCACAAATATAGAAAGGTAACAGGCATGTATGAGTGTTAATATATTGCTGATGACCTTCCAGAAGTTTGCTGGATTTGAAGCTTTCTGTAGATTGTCAGAGTAATATTGGGCTTTAGTATGTCTTGTTTGCCTTGTGCGTATATTCCGCAGGCATGTGTAGTGATTCAGATCCTTGGTAGTGCCAGTTACTTTGTAGCTTTTCCACAACCCATCCCTGAAATGGAAAAGAGCAATAAGGTCAGTTGTAACCCACAGGAGGTTGCACACACACCCCCCCCCCCCTCGTAATCTTATTCTAGGTAGTGTAGCATGGATATCGCAGAGTTTTAAGAACTCTGTTTGTAAATAATCAAGTGGAGAATCAGGGTCAGGTATCAAGTAGATTCTGTACCGAAGGCCCTTTTAGTGCGAGGGCACAGGCCGCAATCACCGCACAGTGTCTTCCTTATGTTCCTGACACTAAAGTAAAATGGGAAAGCGTCCCTATCTAAGGGGCCTTCCCTGAAGCAGCCACAAGCTACATCTGATTGGGGTCTATCTGGGACCTCAGGGATTCTCTGGCCTAGTCTGAGTGCCTCTGACACTCAGACCCTACCTTCCCATTGTCTGTCCTGGCTCCAACTGAACTCCTCGCGCTCTAAGCGTGCCAAATTAGCAACTGTTGCAGGGGAATCCTGGCAGCCCTATTGGCTGAGCTGTGCCACCTGATCTGGCGGCCCCAGGGGATTCTGGGATATGTAGTTCCCCTGTGGAACTATATACAACATGGCCGCCTCTCTTCAGAGTCCCCTTCGCATGCGCGAGCTTCCTGCTCTCCACCGGGATGTCGGGATCCTTCTGCACATACGCGCCTTTCTGTCATGGCGGCCCCCGCTAGCCGCATGCGCCGCGGAGACTCCAGTGCAACGGAGCTCCCTCTCCCTGCTCACAACCGCAATCTCCTGCCATTCCGGCGGCACCCGACACCTCCCTACAGCCTTACCCTTCACCGCACCCGCATCGGAGTTAAGGGGGGGGCAGGGGGACACGGCTACATTAATAAAAAAAATATATATATATTTAATGTGTACTCATATTATTTTTGTTTATCAATATCACCTCTACAAAGGCTGCAACACACACCCCCCTCAAACAGCAGGGTGGTTAGGGTTCTCTTTCAGGATATCCCAGTTTCAACACAGGTGGCTCAATCAGTACCCGACCCTCTGATTGAGCCCCCTGTGCTGAAGCTGGGATATCATGAAAACCTGACCTGTTCGGGAGGGAGGGGACACTTGAGGCCTGGGTTTGAGTGCCCCTGATGTAACCTATTTTCTTTTAGCTGTGGGCCTTGCTAGCATACTTCCACTTTCTAATATATGTTCTTATCATTATCAGGCACCTTTACAGCCAAGAAAAGTGTCTGGTGGCTGGTCGCTTAAAGCTGGAGTTGCACAAATAATCCCGTGTGTTATTATGGCTTTCTAGGGATTTCATGTAACTTCATTCCCACGTGAATTTATTTTTATAAAGAAACACTGCCACCCTGTGGACTATTTATTAACTTCAGACCTTTCAACTAAAAGGTTTTTTTGTTTGCTGCACTTTTTACCTCGTCTGCATTTCTTCCACATCTCTCCTCATAATGGGGTAAATTAGAAACACAATTACATTCAGAAAATAATTTTGATTGCAATAGGAATATATTAAAAAAAATACTGATAAATGCAGTTGGATATTACAATCTAAAACATTACACACATTAATTAAATATAAAAATGATGTAGACACCATATAAATAAATTAAAGAGCCCATTAGAAGTGGACTGGCATTCTTTGCTATTCTGTAAACCCTTCTCACACGTCTAAACAGATTTTCTAGAAACGGTTTCACTCCGGCTCTTACAATCCGATTGGCGGTGCCGTCAGTGACATCACACAGAGACCTGCGCTTCTAAAGGCCCTGCGCAATTCCCCACAACAGTTTAACTGATTGCCAGGGAAGAGCGCGGGGCCCCTGTCGGCATTGCCTCATCTCAGTGACGCCATGGCGACACGTTCCCATGACAATGTAACGTAACAGCATCGCGTTGCCATGATAAAGTGACACCGCTGAGATGTACAGATACCGGAGCAGGCAAGAGACCCGCACTCTCCCGTGGCACAGAGTCCCGCTTTATTTCAAGCCGGCTCTGCCAATCGGTCAAAAAAGCGTCCGACTTACATTTTTGCCCGCAACTGCCGTTCTCGTAGCTCCGTTATGCAAACCGCTTCTAAAAACTCGCACATTTTTACCACCACCTAAAGGGGGGCAAGATTGGTGTTCCCAGTTACATCCACAGCCGGAAATATGGGTTTGGCTGGAAGAGCAAAACCCATAAATCAGACAGGGGGTGGTGTTAGCACCACCTAATTCCGCTTCTAAAGCCCGTACACGCCGGGCGCTTTAGCTGTTAAACCGCGCGGTTTGTGACTTTTTTTTAGACGCTCTTTTAGAAGAAGCGGTTTGAAATAGAGAATTTGTTTTTTTCCGCTACTACTGAACATACAAATCCATACTGTTTGGCAAGGACAACTTCGGAGCAACCAGAATACGTCCATGAGTCTTGAAGAAAAACACATTTCACTTTTAAATAAGGGTTTACATTTTGCTCTAACAATTTAAATAAATGCCAGACTTATATAAATACAGAAATATATATGGCGACTGTATGCTTAAACAATATATTTTTTTTCAGCACAGACATATAGAATAGAGATAATGGTCAAAATCCCCCGATTTCAGATAATGCCCTCAAAATGAAATCACATTTTTTCCCCTCCAAAGCCCTTTATAGAAACCTTCCACACATTTGTAGAAGATAATATTGAAAAATTAGAAATGTAAAATAACCATTTAAAAAAATAAAAATATATTCAAATGCAAGTTAGAAGCCCCAAACAACCATTCAAAAAATGAAACTATAGTCATAAAACTAGCGGAAAGGGAGGGGGAATTGTCCTTTTAGACAAAGTAGACTATTTTAAAGAGTCACATAGACTTTTGGGAGATATTAATACATACACATTGATAGAAAACAATCCAACTAAACTTTCTGAACGAGATTACCATACTTTTGGATGAAGAGATATCCAAAGAGATTATTTATAGAATGTGGGTCTTGAAAATTAGCTATGCAATTATAATAATAAATAGTATAAAAACGATGAACCAAAACGATACCCCTGATGAAGCCTTGCGGTAAAACGCGTTGGGATTGGAACCTGTAAGACTTCCATAGTTGATTCTTTCACTGTGTCCTCACAGAAGGAATTTTCACACCCCCTCTAACTAACGAGCAGACAAGCGTGGATCATTTCATAGCCGATCAAGGACTCCGTCCCGGTGCCATTTCTTCACACACACTGGGTAACAACTAGCCACAATACCGGAAGAAGAAAAGGAAAGCACGATTCTCCCTGAAGGTGTGTTCCAGGAAAGAAGCAGATGGGAACAGAATGGCCACTGCCAAGACTTTTTGGACTCTGCTACAACGTTAAGGGTAATAGGGGAGAGGCATACCGGTCTGCTAAAAAGCATTGTATAGAGGGAAGTAGGGTAGAGATAGAACCCAAATGTAGCACTCAGGTTCACGCTCTGTGTGATGAGTGAATGATTTAAAACATAACTTTATTAAAGTACCAATGAATTAAAATAATGGGTATTAAGAACAGACGACCTGAAGGTATTCTGACCTTCGATACTTGAACCGTATAGGTGCAGGGTCTATGATAACTGTGTGTACCTTGATATTCAGGTTACACACTAAACACCATTCCTTGTAAGGATCTGATGTGAGTCAATTCTTACAGGGTAGCTCTAGGGTAGGTATTGGGGTGCAATAAACTAGTACTAGGAATGGTGTTTAGTGTGTAACCTGAATATCAATATACACAGTTACTCACACGATCCCCCAGCATTTAATTTAAATGCCTGGGGGAAGAGCGCAGAGCCTCTGCAACTGCCCGTGCCACCCCCAGCACCATGTCCTGCCCCCCCTAGAGGTCGCGCCCCCCCACTTTGCGCACCGCTTATCTACATCATCAAGCATTTGGACAGACACAGAGACCACTTCTTACCTTCAGAGTTGATCTGGGAGACGCGGCACTCAAGGAGACTGCTTCTGTGTGCCATGTACAGAGGCCATGTGCGGTCCTCCAACATTTCATTTAAATACCTTGGGGAAGCACACGGGGCATTTGTAACTGCAACACCCCCCCCCCCCCCCCCACACACACAAATCCACACACCCCCCCGGTTTTCACACCCCTGTGCTAGATCAATACACTGTAAATACAAATATAGGATAAGTATCTGTCATCTCAATTTTACATAGGTTGCACTCGATGGGCATATGTTTTTCTAAAAGGCGCCATAGCAAACAATGGTATTTTTAACTTTGATTCATTTGGAGTTGTTTATGTTACAATGTTTCAGATTGCAAACCTTAATATACAGCCCGGCAGGTTAGGAAAATGAGTGCGCCAAACGGCTGTCACAGATCCTGAATTTCCTTGGTAAAGTTACCAGCACTGCTCATAACTGATGAACGTTTTAGCCAGTGATGTGTATCAGTGATATAAAGCCATATACTGAGCCTTCACCTCGTAACATTATACTGTATCTATCTTCCAGGTTATTCTCTCTCTTGCACAGTGTGTGAGTATAGTGCTGGTACGTCCTGCACAGGCCCCTCTACACCCTGCCCAGCTGATCATGTTTGCATGTCTTCGTACACGGTGACCACAGGAGGTATGCTGTATATGTCAATGACTTTAAAGCATTATTGTTCTCTTATTACAGAGGAAAGCAAATAAGATACCTTGCATGTTATTCAACAGGAGAGGAAGAGAGGCAGAAAATGTTAAGTTACAGTGAGAGCTCCTTGAGGCCAGAGCCACATTGTATAAAGAACAGTACATAGCCATTATTCTATGTGTTAACATCACTATTGTGTAGTAACAGATTAACCATTTCATTATCAAAGTGGGTACAGGTATGTGCTGTATCTCTTTCTGTCAGTTAACAAGAATACTCTTTTCATACTTTGTCAATAGGCGGGAAAGAGAAAAGTAAAGTCTTTGTCAGAAACTGTGCGTCACAAAATGTGTGTGTGATATCTGGGAGTGTTAGCGTTCCTGACCACAAGACCAGGACGGGAACCTCCTGTTGTACCACTGACAACTGCACTCCTCCCATACCCACCTGTAAGTGCCTCAGTGTCATTATTTACTGTACCTAACTGTCTGTGCTACCTCCAAAGACTCTATATGTGCCATACTGAATTTGTACCTGTCCCTTTTATGTTACAGTACTTGTGCCACATGTCTTTAACTGCTTAGTTGTTGCTTGCATTAAATGAAGCTACATACAGTACAAGTGCATGTCACCATGCAAAGTCATATCTGTATAAGAAATAACCCTGTATCTCACTGGTTTTATTTCTTGTAGGTTTATACCAGTTAATTCCAATATGGGGTTTTCTTACTATTCTTTCCTTTCCAATTCCCTCACCTCTCTGTTTCATTACACAATAGTTACGTTGCACAGAAACTTGTTGCTGTCTCATTGCAGTTGGGATAAATGTAATGTTACTGTACAAACACTGTTCAATGTCTCACTACACTAGGTGGTTACACTGCACAGATGTTTCTCACTGTCTCTACACTACTATTATACTGCAAGTACTATGCCAATTTATTTATACAATTAACATGACATTAATTGCTTTAAACTATTATACTGCATGGGCACATACACTGTATATCCATTGATATCACAATGTATGGGTAACAGTTTTTTTTACGCCTCAGTCAATACTTTTTGGCTAGTATTATTATTATTATTATTATTATTATTATTATTATTACTACTACTAACTAGATAAAGTGCCCGACTTCACACGAGATGCAATAATCAAAATGACTAATGCCCGTCAAAATAATGGGTTTGAGTTTATTTGATTAAACGCTTGAGTATCAGCATGCATTACCTCTGTGACATTTTCTTCCGCCACCTTCTCTCTTTCCCACCTTTTCTTCCTACCCATCACTCTCCCCCTACTATCCTCCCCTCCCTTCACTTTCCTTTTGTACATTATAATGTCCCCATTTCTTTCCTCCTCTCCCTCCTCCAGCATTTTTGCTTTTTCCTCGTGTCAACTCACTTCCTCTCTTTCATCATCTGCTTCCTGTCTCAACTTCATAGCTAAACAAAAACAAAATGGACCCCTCACAAGTAGGAGGGAAGAAATCTCCTAAAGTTTGGCTCTGAGGCAAAACATATAAAGGCATTAGAACAAAACATAAAAATACTCCACTAATTGGACACATCTTACTAAAAACAATTCAAAACAATGGTAGGACTCCCTAAACATCACATGGCCTAAATCAATGACATAGTGAAAATCAACAGTTTATTATATAACCTTGTGGGTTCAGGGAGTATCCATATAGGAACTACCCGAGGAGTATACCCGAGTATAGTCACAAACACTGTGCAATAATAAACCTAAGCAACATTGTGTCAGAAGAACACAATATTGCCCAGAAAGGGCATTCAGCTACAGCTGTAAAAGTGTGCAAGTATTGATGAACCGGAAAATAGAATGAGACAAAAAAGATTAATACCAGTATGAATTGTCTCAAAGGTAAGTCCAGGTATGGACTTTCATAAATATTGGAGCCGCATATTCAAAAGCCAGTGAAATCTTCCCAAAGTTACAAGCAAAACATCCTGTGAGTTTAGACACCAAGTGTCAAGGAGCCGTGGAGTCGACCAAACAGGAACACACCCAACGTACGTTTCGCCTAATGCTTCGACTGGGGCGGGGCTCAGAGACGTGTCATACATATACACAGTGTTCGACAAACCTATACATTTGCTCGCCCCGGGCGAGTGGATTTAAAATCGTGGTGAGCTCCTATTGGCCCAAGCAGCACACGTTTGGTACTAGGTGGCGAGTAGATTTTTTTGTTCGGCGAGTAGATTTTTTGGTGATTTGTCGACCACTGCTATACATATACACCTCATAACATACTGACGTCATCAACCCATTGATACATGTTAATAGACACCACATCGTTAAAAAAAAATAAGATACAGACAATAATACAACATGATTAAAGAAATCCAGTGAATAATAGTTCTTCAATCAAGCTTGTTTGTCTAACTGTATTTATAACACGCCTTCTCAGATCCCTAGAGGTCATGCCAATATAAAGTCAGCCATCATGTTCCGCTTGCTCTTTCATGAAAAAGTAAAAAATACTTTTTCTGACAATGCCCATAAAGATACAGGACACCTACAAGCTCATATTGACTTATATTAGTGTTAGGTACCCTTGAGATGTGGTCTGCCTTGTAGTGGCTCAAGGGCTTACAACACTTTGGCCAAAATATTAAACTAAAAGACCATTTTATTTAATAGATATCTATACATATATATTTAGACACTGTACCGTGTATAGGTTTCACTGGATGTGCACTGAGCTCTGTCTGTGTTTCATGTTCTGTCACTGGTTTTAAATGCCCATAAAGAGATAGTTTATAATTCGTGACTATATCAGATGCCTAACTAAAAATGTGATCTATGGTTTGGTATGCTCCTGTGGCTTTCTTTATAGTGGCATGGCCTCTAGGGAACTGAGAAGGCATCTTTTACAACATGCAAGTAGTGTTAGAAATTCTGCAACAGATATGAGTGTAACGGGTTTTCCCCCACCCACTCGCAGATAATACTGTGGAGGTGTAGGAACATGCAAGGTGACTCAGGTGTGGTGCATTACCTGTTGGCTCACAGGAGGGCTGAGCTTCCGCCACGGGGAACCTGGGGTACATACATCTAATACATCTCTAGGTGCAACGCCTCCACCTGGGAGGGATCCCAACGGAGTGGGAGGAGGCCCTCACAGGAAACAACCACACAAAGCGAACAAATGTAAAACAGGACTGGCTTTACTGCATAACCAACTATATCTACATACATCAACACAACCTTCATGCGCCACGGCGGACGCTAACCACTCTGGGCGTCACGGCGGATGCTACCACCTCTGGCGTCACGGCGGACGCTAATCACACTAGGCGTCACGGCGGACGCTAACCTCCCATAGAGTGATCCCACCCCGTGTCCAGTAACCCCCACCCAAATGTCTCGCACCCCCAAAGTCAAATACCACTGTGCATGTGTATGTGTGACTGCGCAGCCACTATGTCTGGTGATAGGCCTGGTTGGTGCACGTGAGTTGCAGGTTACCTGCCCGGGCTCCAGCCACGGGTACCGCAATATCACCGGAGATCCGCCCGATCCGACGTTGTCCTCCACACCGCGTTGGGTGAATTCCAGCGCGGATAATATCACCTTAGTCCCAGGGTCTTTGATGGTGTTCTGAGCCCAGAACCCACCTCGCAGGGCCGCACGGCTTTAGCACTGTGTCCCTGACTAAGCTACCAATAAATGGGGCAGTGTCCCTATCTAGGGCCTGTCCCTATACTCCACAAGCTATTAAGTGGCTCAGGACCTAACTGGGGGCCTGGGGGCTGCTGGCCTAATGCAGAGTGTCACTGACCCCTGCATCCACCTCTTACCCCTAGCTGGTCCGGATCCTGACTGCCTGCGTGACTGCAAAACCCCGCGAAAAGTATCTCTTCTTTCCCGGGCAAATCCCTCAGCCCTATTGGCTCCCTGGCATCAGGTGTCTCTGCCCCTATGCACCCTGGGGGCTGGCAGTCTATTCTCGCGCATGCGTGAGCTATCTGGGGCCTCCCGCGCTGTCTCCTGCATCTGCGCATGTGCAACAGCACTAGGCATGGCGGCGCCCTGCTTCCCGGCCGCCGGGGACCCCAGCAACGCGATCGCGGCCTCGGCAACCGGCCTGATCGCGTCATGGCAACCGGCCGCACATCCACACCGCGCGCTACAACGGGGAAGGAGGGGGTGAGTGCGCGAGGGGGGGCCTGGCTACATCAGTAAAGGCAAAAAAGTAACAAGTGTTTGCCAAACATTTCCTGCATTATCACCAAGTAACTGTGCGTCTCTACGAGGCTGTATTCTATCTGTGATACTTTGCATATGATCAGGAATCCTACAGCCCAGAGGCACACAGAGCAGAGCATCACATTTAATGGACAAACAATGTGACTTCCACTAGACTTTTTGCTTGTCAAATACGTTAGTCTCCAGGATATGTCTATACTTATGTAATGTCAGTGCCGTGCAAAGTATTGTAGGTGTTAAACATACAGATTTGGACATCTTCTTCCAACACATTAATTAAAATGATGCAAAGACAAATTGCAGATGATGCTTAATTATCACGGGCATGAAGTGTTCACAAAATAAGGGCAAATAGAAATTTTCATAGCATCCGATTCTCTTCTTCATTTAAAGTGCCAGCTGCTAACGATGTAATGAATGGATTGATGTGTCCAACCTGCACCTCTGCAGACACTGATGAGTGTTACACTACGGATACTATGGAATGCTCTGGGGATGAGAATATGTGTCTTCTCCAATCTACAGATACATCAGGTAATCACAAGAGGGCTTTAATACACTATTGCCGTCATTTCACTGCTCTCATTGGTTCTTTACACAATAGTCACATTACACTGATACTACTTGAGTGCACAAACATTGCTCGGTAGCTTAGTGCAGTTGGTTACACTTTAATATATGAAAAGCATTTGTATTTATGTAGTACCAACTATGAACACAGTACTTTACAAATGGGAGAATACAGTACAGGGAATTAGAATGCAATTAGTGCAACAAGCGTAACATGGGAAAAGAAAACCCTGCACCAGAGACTTTACAATTTAAGCAATTAAACTTCAGACATCTCTCACTCCTAACTATGCTGCAAAAACACAG
Source organism: Ascaphus truei (assembly GCA_036426205.1). NCBI lineage: Eukaryota > Metazoa > Chordata > Amphibia > Anura > Ascaphidae > Ascaphus > Ascaphus truei. The sequence goes on from CM071572.1 coordinate 4,221,792, forward strand.
GCTTAGAATTACACCTTAACCCTAACAAAAAATTCCCAATACAGGTCACGGCCTCACTATAATGTACTGAAATGGTATCCTAAGGTTTCCTTATAGTTATACTACTCACTGCTTCACTATAACGCACCGACACTACTCACTGCCTCACTATAATGCATCGACACTACTCACTGCCTCACTATAATGCATCGACACGCTATCCTAAGGTTTCCTTATAGTTACACTACTCACTGCCTCACTATAACGTACAGACACTACTCACTGCCTCACTATAATGCACAGACACTACTCACTGCATCACTATAACGCACCGACACTACTCACTGCCTCACTATAACGTACAGACACTACTCACTGCCTCACTATAATGCACAGACACTACTCACTGCCTCACTATAATGCACAGACACTACTCACTGCATCACTATAACGCACCGACACTACTCACTGCCTCACTATAATGCACAGCCACTGCTCACTGCCTCACTATAATGCACAGAAATGCTATACTACTCACTGCTTCACTATAATGCACATACACTACTCACTGCCTCAATATAACGCACGGGCACTACTCAATGCCTCACTATAATACACAGACACTACTCACTGCCTCACTATAATACACAGACACTACTCACTGCCTCACTATAATGCACAGACACTACTCACAGTGTCACTGTCATATACATTAGTAGTAACACAAAAAATGTAGGTGTTGTTCATAAAAATTGATCTTGCAATATTGTACACCACTGGGCATGCAGCAGCGGTATAGCTACTGTTCTGGATGCCGAGGCACGTCCCAAGTGCCACAGCTCAGAGGGGGAGGGGGGCTGGAACGGAGTCGGGGCCCCTCCTCTGGAGTCTTGATGTCCCCCCCCCCACCCCCATGTGATTATAGAGGCCCCATGCTCTTCCCCTCAGCAATGAAACTGATTGACGCAGAGAGAGCGGGCCTCTGTAACACAGTAGCCCTACTCCATGACGTCACGGCGACACAACGTCACATGGTGAATAATTGCTATGGAGATGGTGACATCATGACGTCACCAGGGGGCCCTTAAGGCCTAGTTACACCACTGGCATGTAGAGGTGTTATTAACATCTTACATCTCTGAAGTTCAAAATAAAATAGAGACATTTATATTATACCTTTATTAAAATAACTTTTTTTTTGCTTTGATCAACTACTAACTAAATTTTCTGAGGAATATAGCAAACCTTAGAATTGCTTTATAGCTTTTTGATTTAGTATAGATTTGTATCAAAAAACGAAAAGTAGTGACAATGGATTTAACCATTCATCACCTGAAATATTTGATCATATGAGACCTTGGGGGATTTCAATATTATTTGAGTCATTATTAGCCAACATGGATTAGGCTATTAAACACAAGCCTCATATAAGTAGTCACTGTCTCTTAAAATACAAATCAGCAGTGGCATCTACAGTGCGTGACCCATGGGAGTGCTTATCATGGTTAATCTGGAAAAATATTGCAAAGTTACGAGTTGACGGCACTGGGGTTGCAATGGAATTACTCTTATGTACAATATTTGTTTCTCCACAGGATCCATATCAAGCACAGTGGCCATTCGTGGTTGTGCCACTGAAAGTATCTGCAATGTTGGTAGTCAATCCTTGAGCAATGGTGATAAAAACATGGAGGTGAAAACTAATTGCATCAAAGGAGGTATTGGCCTCCACCCAGGCTTTTTCTTTCCAGCTGTTATTGCTCTTATGCTGATATAATTCTTGATTTAGCAAAATTGTAAAGAAGCCTGTACGATGTATTCCTCCTGTTACCCACTGATAATATTTTACTTTCTGTGCACATGTAAATTCAGATTATTAGATGTTCGTCCTGCAATTAATTCTTGTGAATGACAAAAATATATAGATTTTAACATGAAATATTGTATATACTGTAACAGTTATTTTCAACATAGTATGAACTGTGGAACTGCCTACAAATGTATTGTGACACTAGGGACTCATCCTTGGTATTTCAAAATAATATAGCTACTGTATACTTTTCCAGGCAATTTTTATAATTAAGAGCTTTCCATAATATATTTGGATTGTGAAAAGTTAAACATTTGCAATTACCAAATATTCCTCAGGGTACCTTGTGCTAGCTGCCAATGAATCCCGTGGGTTCCACAGAACACAGGCTGAAAATCACTGACATATTGCATTTAAGTAATAATTCTAATTTCACTGTCATGTACATTTGACAAAGAAATGTGAGGTTTTGAAAACTCTGTGCTGTACATTGTAACTTCATCTATGAAAAACTGTAATGTTGGTTCAATAAAAGGTATCACAACCTACAGTACATCAAATCTACTTTTCTCCTGGAACAATATATCTACAAGAAATTCAAACTACTGTATATTATGTGCCGTCCAAAGTTATATAATCACATATCTACCACTTTACCTCGTTAGTACTGTATCTGTTTTGTATCCTGTACCTAATGAATACCAGCTACACCTATTATACCTATTTTATATGATTAGGAAGCCTGGTGTGATAATTATAAAAATCCAATCCCGTTGTGCCATAACCCCACACTCATGTCATAATCCCGTCTCGTCTCAATTTAGCCCCACCCCTTTATGTAATAAAACAACCCCTAGCAGACTCTTGCTCACCTGCTCAGAGGTGAGAAGGGATCTCACGCAAGTGTGAGACCCCTTCCCCTACTCAGATGTGTGGGACCCTTAATACACTTTTTTTTTAACTCTTACCTAACCTCTTGTTAGTGCATCCTAAGAGAGAGCTCTGATATCCTCAGAAGAGCCCAATCTTCTTATATGAAGTTTAGCACATGACATACATCAGAAACCTTGTTGATAAGAGATCCGCAGCAGCCATACTGTAGCTAGAAAGAAAGGTGGATAAGTGAGCAACATTTTAATAGAAAATGGAATGTAGAACAATGGATATACTGCTAGATAGTAGCACTATGACATTTCCAAAATACTTGCGATATTTTTTAAAGGTGTTACAAAAAATGAACCAAATTTACAGCAGATCAAATAAAATGCAAGGATACAAATTAGAGTGCTATATTTCAAAGTCTCCCAGCTGCATAACTATGGCAAAAGAGGAGCCAAAAATGACCCCAGGTGTATTAAAGGCACCATAAAAAACAATGGGATTTTTAAATTTGTTACATTTGGTGTTGTTTTTTGTTTCAGATCGCAACCTCTAATATACAGCCCGGTAGGTTAGGAAAATGAGTTCGCCAACCGGCTGTAACATTCCATGAATTTCCCTGTAAAGTTACCAGCGCTGCTCTTAACGGAGGAGCGTTTTAGCCAGTGTTGTGTAACATTGATATAAAGCCATTTACTGAGCCTTCAACTCATAACATTCTATTTATCTTTCAGGGTATTCTCTCACATGTATAGGGTGTATAGATATGGCTGACACATCCTGCACAGGCTCCTCTATAAGCTGCCCTGCTGATAATGTTTGCCTGTCTTCATACACAGTGACCACAGTAGGTATGTTGTACTGTATGTCCATGACTTGTATGTATTAGTGAGGTTCTTCTATATCAGAGCAAAATAAATTAGATACATGGGAGAAGGAGCGGCTCAGTGAGTAAATACACTGATTGACACTGCATTTGCATCAGTTTGAACCTGGTTCAACTCCTGGTGTTGGCTCCTTGTGACCTTGGGCAAGTCACTTTATCTCCCTGTGCCTCAGGCACCAAAAAACATAGATTGTAAGCTCCACGGGGCAGGGACTGTGTCTGCAAAAATGTCTCTGTAAAGCACTACATAAAACTAGCAGTGCTATACAAGAACATGCTATTATTATTATTGCTATTATTATTATTATTATTATTATTATTATTCATTTAATATCAGTCAATGGGAGAGAAAAAAAAGATATAACATATTAAGTTCTCTTTGAGAAACTGGAGCGGTCTCGAAGCCCTGGGACAGAATAATAATCAGATACGTATCACAGCTCTGAGGAAATAGCACGTGCCATAATACACTGTATAAAGTATATCGCCATGACGCGACGTGTTAACATCGATTGCAATAACTGATTAACCATTTCACTACCAAAGTGGGTGAAAGTTATGTGCTGTATCTCTGCTGTATGCTGTCAGTCAACAAGAATACTCTTTTCATACTTTGTCTATAGGCGGAATAGAAATAAGTACACTCTTTACCAGATCATGTGAGTTACAAAGCAAGTGTGACATGTCTGGGAGTATTATCATTCCTAACGGCAAGATCAAGACGACCACCTCCTGTTGTACCACTGACAACTGCACTCCTCCCATACCCACCTGTAAGTGCCTCTGTGTCATTATTTACTGTACCTAACTGTCTGTGCTACCTCCAGTAATATATCTGTGCCATACTGTATTTTTATATTTCCCTTTTGAGTTACTCACTGTATGTCAAATGTTCTTAAAAGCTTAGTTGTTGCTGGCATTACATGTACCTACATACTGTACATGAACATGTCACCATGCAAAGTCACACCTGTGTAAATAACCCTGTGCCTCACTGGTTTTATATCCTTTAGGTTCATACCAGGTAATTCCAATATGGGGTTTTCACTATTCTTTCCTATGCTAATTCCCTGAATGTCTCATTACACTTGGATACACTGCAATTTCTTTAAACTATGATGATAACACTGTATTTGCACATATAACCATTGATTTCCATCTTATATCACTATACAGTATATGGTCAACAGTTTTATTGAGCCTCAATCAATTATTATTTGCTAGATTTAATATTATTATTACTATTATTATTATTATTATTATTATTATTATATGTCAGGTTAAATTCAGTGGTGTGCTAAAGGAAATACACGTGTTCAGCAAAATTGAACACGAGGGTGAAATGCATGGGAGAGACAGTAGGAGAAAAAAGCAGAGAGAGAGAGAGAAATTCAGGCCCAAATTTACAAAGTCATATCAATCCACGAGACACCTTCTAGCAGCAGAACACATCTGACGGCCCATTCAAGAGAATATACCAGAAGGGTCATTCAGGGCAGAGAGAAGTCTTGTGGAACAGTGCTGCATAGCAAATATGTATCTTATTGGCAAGAGAAAGAGAGATAGATGTGTAGCCCCTGCTACAAATATATTATACTGTGTACAATACAGAATTAATTTGCTCCACATGGTGCGATAAAGAAGGGAACACTGTCCCTGATCTGCCTGGCAACACAACAGAAGATATGGGATGGGATAAGAAGAAACCCAGATAGAATGTTGAAACAAACTGTCAGTTTGAATGACCCAGAGGGAGTCCAACTGCCAGTCTGAGACCGGACACAGAGGGAGTCCAACTGCCAGTCTGAGCCCAGACACAGAGGGAGTCCAACTGCCAGTCTGAGACCAGCCACAGAGGGAGTCCAACTGCCAGTCTGAGACCAGCCACAGAGGGAGTCCAACTGCCAGTCCGAGACCAGCCACAGAGGGAGTCCAACTGCCAGTCCGAGACCAGACACAGAGGGAGTCCAACTGCCAGTCTGAGACCGGACACAGAGGGAGTCCAACTGCCAGTCTGAGACCAGACACAGAGGGAGTCCAACTGCCAGTCTGAGCCCAGACACAGAGGGCGTTCAACTGCCAGTCTGCGACCAGACACAGAGGGAGTCCAACTGCCAGTCTGAGACAGACACAGAGGGAGTCCAACTGCCAGTCTGAGACCAGACACCAGATGGCGGAGTCCAACTGCCAGTCTGAGACCAGACACAGAGGGAGTCCAACTGCCAGTCTGAGACCAGACACAGAGGGAGTCCAACTGCCAGTCTGAGACCAGACACAGAGGGAGTCCAACTGCCAGTCTGAGACCAGACACAGAGGGAGTCCAACTGCCAGTCTGACACTCACAGATGATGAAATACGAGGCTAGTCAGAGATTGCGTTATGAGGTGAATAGTCCACAGTAATTGAGAGGTCCAGATACTTGTTGGGCTGTTAAAAGTGATCAGATAACAGACAGGATGGAGGCCTTTTCCTGCAACTTAAGTATTTTTTACAAATTACACACGCACCTCACAAATGTTTAACCCTTAACAGACCTGCAACGCAAATATACACCAATAAGTGAAACAACAGCCCCCATACTGTGCTGGCAATAGTATTGGCCTAAGTTAGATCCACATCTAACACTGGGACTAATAAAATGGATATTAGCGCAGCGCCCTTGTTTATTGTGTATTGCAACTGTTTATACTGTATGTATTATGGGATATTTATTTTCATAGTAAGTGAGATTGTGAAGGGGACATAAAGCAAATACAGTATATGCACAAGTCTCATCTGGTTTAATTCAAGGGGTCCAATATGGTGTATTAAGTAAGGAAGGAAGGAAGGACTCAGGCCCCACCATGGCATTTACAGACTATGGAAATAGAGAGGTTACAGATGGAAAGGAGAGAGAGAAATGTGAGGGCACAGAAGTCGGACAGAGGAATGTGGGGACACAGGACATTGTTAGAGAGGCGCATGGGAACTGAGGAATGGGATATCTGGGAGGCACAGGCAAGAAAGAGGGACATGAGAGGGGGAGGAGATGGACAGCAATGGAGAGAGAGGAGGGCATCATGTTTGAAAAAGATGGGCAAATATGGAGGGTAGAGATATATTTATATGATGGGTAGGAGAGAGAAGAGGCATACCTATGTGTTAAAATGAGGAGAGAAAGATGTGGGGGGGTGGGTAAGGGGAGTAGTATTAGAGAGAGATGTGAGTGGACAGGAGTGAAACAAACAAGTAGTGAGATACATCAGAAGGCTTAAAGTATTAACATACTGTATGTGAAGATGCAAGAATGTTACCGTTAGAATAAGAGAGAGAAGGAGAAGAGTAACGTGTATGTTGTGCCGGAAGACACAGCAACGTGTTGCAAGAGTATGAATGTGAGTAGAGGAGTGTGCTAGTGCGACTGGGTAACTAGTTACTGTGTACACTTAGATTACAAAAATTAGGATATTTTCTGGAGCTGTACAGTATATTTTGCAAAGCAAAAGCTCTAACAGTAGTCACGTTGTTTTCCCAGTAAATGTGATGCCCTGCACTGTGTGCTACACACAGAAGGGGGAGCCCCCGCACAGCTGGGAAGTAACAGAGTGAGGTGCTCACTAGGTAGGGTAGAAATGCATACAGAAGAGAAAAGAAACCTAGTATGTGAGCACTCAATCACAGCAAGAGGGTTATGATCATATTAAAATATTCTTTATTGTCATCAATGAATATAAAATAAAGGGGTTTAAAATCAGATCAAACAGCATAGACTGTGACTTGTGATCAAAATAACATTGCTGTATCAGCTCTGTTGATTGTACATATGGGAGATAATGTGACAAGTAATCAAAATCTCATACTGTAGATTAACAGCCTATTATGAATCAGAGTATAAGGGGCCAATAATTGAAACTGCTGTATGTTAACTGCCTCAAAAGCCAGTAGTATCAATGTTGTAATATACACTGGCGACACACTTTATTCGAGCTTGGCTAGTCCCAGGAATTCGGGTATACCCGGGTGTATTGAGGTTTGTGACTGTTTTCTGCCCGAGTGCATTGAGTTATTTTCCAAGCAGGGATTGAAGCATTTTATTCCTGCTGGCTGCAATACTGCACAGTATATATATATATACTGCATTACAATTCATGAATTTATGCCATCTGGTAGACACGCGAAGCATTGCAGCCTATTAAATCCTAATCATTATCATTTAACAGATCAGCCGCCCATCAGCCAGGCATGAACCCAGGCTGGGAAGGCAAATGCAATGGGGCTTGTCAGAGGTGAGGAGTGGCGCATTCCAGGTATCTGCCAGGTACATACCGGGTATTTGCTCGAATAAAGTGTGTCGGTGCAGTATATGTAGCTAGATAATTCTGAGCTACAAAGAGAAGGTGAAACTGCTACAAATAATGGTAAATGCAGATACACCTCAGAGTGTATGAAGATACAAAAACGGCAGATGTGCAGTGTCCAATTAATATTTGGGTACTGCCTAGCAGAGAATGTCTCCCTCCGTGGGAGCACACAACCGCTATGCCTTCAGCAGGGAAAGAGATATAATCACTGCTGCGGAAGGTATGACATGTGAGAGTAAAAATCATATGTCAAAATCAAAGAGGCAGTAAGTGTCTATAGGAGATTATTGTCCTAATGTATTTGATAGCAGCAGCATCGTAGCCCAGTGTAAGTGAGCAGCTGTGCTGTGGAGTATTTATGGATTACATCCAATCACCCGACAATTCCCAGCTGGAAGTAGAAGCTGACCCACGGCAGATGTGTGATCCCGTGAATAGATACATTTGACAGCTACCCCGCAATTTCTCGGGCGTATTCAAAAAACAGCAGGGTATGCGACCATGTTACAATATAGAACACTATCTCCTGTATGCAATGCCCCCTGCATCAGCACTGATCATAATATATCAATGCTGATGTGCTCGAGGGCATGCCTAGGTAAAACAGCAGGATAAAATAAAGGTCCCCTATATAGAGAGATCCTGTGAAGCTGTATTGCTGCACACAGGATCGTATTGTAATACTGTAGAACGCAGGGACTCTGCAACTTACTGTCCCGGGCAGCTTTATTCTAAAGCGCCGCATGAGAGTAAAGGCGGCCGCCACTGTAGATCAATATCAGTGAATGTTGCGGTCAGAGTGATGGCGTCCTGCGTGTGTGGGGGAGTATGGCCATTATGATCAGTGCTGATGTAGGGGGCATTGCATTCAGGAGATAGTGTTCTATATTGTAACATGGTTATTTATAAAATATTTTACCAGGAAGTAATACATTGAGAGTTACCTCTCATTTTCAAGTATGTCCTGGGCAGAGTTAAGACAAATAATACATGGTTACAAATACAGTTACATAAATGAACAGGGTATACATTATATACAAGACATTGCATGCACAGTCAAAGAAAATATATGTTATGGGCGAATGAAACAGTTACAGACCAGATTAAAATGTGAGACAGCCTTAGATTTGAAAGAACTTAAACTGGTGCTGGATGTGAGAGTCTCTGGTAGGTTGTTCCAGTTTTGGGGTGCACGGTAAGAGAAGGAGGAGCGGCCGGATACTTTGTTGAGCCTTGGGACCATGAACAGTCTTTTGGAGTCTGATCTCAGGTGATAGGTGCTGCATGTGGTAGGGGTGAGGAGCTTGTTCAGGTAGCTGGGTAGCTTTCCCATAAAGAATGGTTGCATACCCTGCTGTTTTTTGAATATGCCCGAGAAATACCTTTCCTGGTGATTCCCGCATGCTATTTATGCATAAGTCATCTTATCGTTCTGTCAACATCTTGGGGGGATTTTGCGGGCTTTTGAGGCAGTTAACATACAGCAGTTTCAATTATTGGCCCCATATACTCTGATTCATAATAGGCTGTTAATCTACAGTATGAGATTTTGATTACTTGTCACATTATCTCCCATATGTAAAATCAACAGAGCTGATACAGCAATGTTATTTTGATCACAAGTCACAGTATATGCTGTTTGATCTGATTTTAAACCCCTTTATTTTATATTCATTGATGACAATAAAGAATATTTTAATATTATCATAACCCTCTTGCTGTGATTGAGTGCTCACATACTAGGTTTCTTTTCTCTTCTGTATGCCTGCTCTGTGTGCCTCTGTGCTGCAGGATTCCTGGGCATGTGCAGATAATGCAAAGTATTGTAGGTGTTATAAATACAGATTTGGATATCTTCTTCCATCACATTAATTAAAGTGAGGCAAAGTCAAATTACAGATGATGCTTAATTATCACAGAAATGAAATGTTCGCAAAATAAGGACAGACTAAAAAATCTGATTCCCTTCCTCTTCCTCACTTAAAGTGCCAGCTAATAACTATGTGAAGAATGGATTAACATGCCCAAGCTGCGTCTCCGCAAACTCTGACTGGTGTTACCCTTCGGACACCATACAGTGCACAGGGGATGAGAAGAAGTGTCTAATCCAATCTACAAAAATATCAGGTAATCACAATATGGTTTTATTCACTGTGACTATTGCTTTCATTTCACTGGTTCTTTACACAATAGCCACATTGTACAGATACTCCGCTACAGAAACAATGCTCAGTATCTTACTGTACTAGGTTACACAATAATGTATTTATGTTTATTTTTATTTATATAGTACTAACAATGTACACAGTACTTTATAAATGAGTTAACACAGTACAGGGAATTAGAATGCAATTAGTGCAGCAAACAAGAAATAGGAAACGTAAATCCGGCACCAGAGAGATCACAACTGAAATAATTAAAATTTAGACATTGCACACTGCTAACTATACTTCAAAAATGTTAGGTCTGATCCAACTGATCAGACCTAGGGCAGGCAACCACACACTCAACCCAGGGAGATTTCATCACGGCGCTGAATATTCTTGATCTTGGAGATGATGGAACGAGCTCGGGAAGCAGGTTTTTTTTTTTTTTTTTATTATTAAATGTTTTTATTCATACATATTATTAATTTGCAGAGTTACTTTTCGGAAAATAACAAACCCCCCTTTCATTACATCAACTCATACATTTTGTTAATACATTTAATATTTCAACATTCAAATACATTTTATAATACAGAAAAAACTTTCCCCTCATTAACTGGCACCCTATGCAGGGACAAACACCTGTCCTGTTGTCCCTCATCCAACACATTCTCTCTCTTTCCAGCTCTCCCACTCCCCATATGCTTTTCCTCCGATGGTCTCCCAGCGGAGGGGAGCACCGGCCCGCCTCTTCTCTCCGATACTCCACCAAACGGACCCTCATAGCACATTATTGCTCCTCACAATTACTTTCCCCCTTTCCGGGAAGCTTTCTTTCTCTCTCCCTCTGGTAAGCGCATATGGGGTCCCCCCCTACACTCTCACCACACTCACATTCCTCTCATACTCCCTTTCACTCCCAAAACACCCCCTCAATTTCTCAATTTATTAACACATCAACATTTTCACCTTTTTTTTTTCCTTCTATATTTTTCTATACATTTTCCACAAACAATAATACATTTTCCTATCCCTTTACAGATAACCCAGATAATCTCTCCTCTCCCCACCCTTTTATACATTTTTAACCATTTTATTCCACACTTTTGGTTTCCACAATTCTCTTCCTTCATTTTCCCCCAACCTCTTCCCATCCAACAGATAATATGTATACATTTTGCTCAGAACAACTCTGGGAGTACAGAAACACAAGAGTCGCTGCTTTCCAACTTCAGTTTATTGTAGCATGCACAGAATATTTATGGAGGAACAGAAGAAAAGGGGGTTGGATTACATACATTCCTAAGGAAAAAGAAAGCTATAAACCTCAAGTTTCGTTTCTCTTAGAAACTCTTAAGTTTCGTTTCTCTTAGAAACTCTTAAGTTTCATTTCTGCTGAAGACACTATGTTTCATTTCTGCTGAGGACCCTAGGTTTCATTTCTGCGAGGACCCTAGGTTTCATTTCTGCTGAGGACCCTAGGTTTCATTTCTGCTGAGGACCCTAGGTTTAATTTCTGCTGAGGACCCTAGGTTTCAATTCTGCTGAGGACCCTATGTTTCATTTCTGTTGAAGACTCTAGGTTTCATTTCTGCTGAAGAAAACTAGAGCATACAATAGATCATATAAATAGGACAAAACTAACATATTATTTTAACCCTTTCAAAAAACATTGTCCACAAAAATTAAGGATTACACCTGAATTATTAAAAACCCAATCCCAATATGACTCACAGCCTCACTATAATGCATAGAAACTCTTCTATGCTCTACGTTTTTATCATAATTACGCTACTCACTGCTTCACGGTCATATACATTAGAAGTAACAGTGTAATCCACAGTGGAGAGATGAGATGCATACCATGCAAGGGGAAAAATCTGAGTACAGCGCGTCCAAAAAAGATGAAAAATGATGTATTTGCTGGGTGACATAGGAGACATCAAGGTAGATGGGTTACGGAAAGAATCCTGATGCGTTTCGGACGTAACCTGCCCTTTGTCAAAGAGTATATGTATGCTCCTATGTCACCCACCAAATATATGTGCACTGCATCTCTTCACTGTATATTACGCTGCTACCATTCAACTATGCTGGAAGCACGCTTTGGAGCCAAGAATAACTACACTTAGTGAGTACTACTCATTTCTGGAGTCATGAGTATTGTATTACTTATGGTGATCCTATACTATTATTACACTCTACGTAATATCTCCCACAAGTGTGGTGGTGAACAGGTTAAGTTAGCTTCACTAGCAATCTTTCCCTTATTAACCATAAATCCCACTTGGAGATAGGCCCCTTATGTGGCATCTGCTAAGTTATGAGTGGCTATATAATTGATTACTGATTTAATATGCTTTAAAAAAAATTACAAAAACCGAGTTAAACGCCAATTAACATGCTACTTTACATTATCTGGCTCTATCTTTGGGATTTAAGATCCCTATTCATACTCTGTTCATTACCCTGACGCACAGATCGTAGGACTGTTTCAATCCAATATTTCTACATTAGAAGTAACTGAAAATGTACTGTAACGTTTGCCCATAGCAATGGTTCTTGAAATATTGGACAGGGCATGTACTGTAGAAGTGTTAACATATGACATCTGCAATTACAACTTCAAACATTTGTGTGATAACATTATTTTAATAAAGGTTTGCCTTGAACTACTACTCATGAGGTTTCCTGAGGAACCTACAAACCTTAGCATTGCTTTATAGCATTTTGCTTAGTACTGTATAACTGTGTTGCCTAATATTACTTTCCTGGTATGCAAGGAAGAATCTTATATTTTGGTGCAGTTCCCAAACATTACATGCGGCCTTAATACATAGTTCCAGTGTAATATGTGTCAGACGAGGGCAAGTTTGTATGGACAAGTCAGTGTGTTCATAGTACTCATTCCCTCACATCTGATCCATGCTGCTCACTGCTTGTATTATTCTACACTGAGGTTACTGAGTAATTGTACACTGCAGATAAAACACGAGTGTTACTCTGATTATAAGGCACAGTGACAGCTTGATGCATTTACACATGGGTTTTACTGCACATTGTAACTGTTCTTTTTCTCCCTGTATTACAGTCACATTGTAAGGTCACAGCATAGGTGCTACTTACTACACTGGGGTTACATTGTAATAACTCTGCACAGACAATCTTCTCTCTACATCATGGTATAGGGTCAGATACAGTTGTGAGCATTTATTTGCAAAGTATCACTGGGCCTTCTGATTTTAAAGGGTTTGAACTGCAATTACAGTGCCCGACACCAGCAAACACCACAGGGATTAAACAGGAAGAATATTGTAAAGTTGCTAACTCACTGCGCTGGAGTTACTGTATTTACTCTTACGTACAACATTCTTTTCTCTACAGGATCTATATCGAGCACAGTGGCCTTTCGTGGTTGTGCCACTGAAAGTATCTGCAATATTGGTAGCCAATATGTGAGTGACGGTGGGACAAACATAGAGGTGAAAACTTCATGCACCAATCAAGGTATTGGTCTCTCCAAACAATAGAAAAAAAACAGAATTGCACAAACTAATGAACACAAATAACACAAATGTCAAAGATAACTAAATCAACCTCTCCCTGCAGCTTAGCCCAAATTCTCTCACCCAGGGAGAAAACAACAATAGAACAGGAACGGATGGACCATCTGGCACATAGGAGAAAAAGAGAAAACAACACATAGTGTATTCTGTATAAAACCCAGCTAAAAACCTGCTTCAACAAATTGCACTTACAAGATGACAATTATATATCGGCAGTTTAAAAAATTCTTATCTTCCTCCATATAATGGTTATCTCCTCTCTGTCTGGTCAATCAGCAGTTAACCTCCACAATAAGGCCTCGGGCATGGTCAGCGCTTATGTGCTGACCCGTGCTGAGGCGTGCTGCTGCTCGGCACTGAGCCCCTGCAGCCGCAATGAAAGCAGCTTTAGCAGGGGCTCGCGCACGCTTGTGGAAGCGTGTGTCTGACGGAGGTTTGAATTTGGCGCTCGCCGGAGCGCAGGGCCGGTCACATGAGCGGTTCGCCCAATAAGGGCGAACCAGCTCCATGACGTCAATGGCCCGCCCCCAGACCCGCCCCCGACACGCCCACGGACGGCGCGCTGTGTAAGGCCAGGGAAAGCAGCGCTTTCCCTGAGCCTCAGCGCGCCTCAGCCTGGATCAAAGCACTATGTCCCAGGCCTAAGGCTGCTACACTCCAGCAAGCTTCCAAAACCAACTCAGAGCCCAGAGGAACAATGATAGGAAGAAACGAGGTATTCGCACAAATGTACAAACGTACACATATTTAATATTAAAACATATAGAAAAGGATATCTCCACCAGAGTCATAATGCACACATCTGCCCAAATGCTAATGATAGCTGTATACCCAGGGGCAATGTCCCGCACTCCACTCACGGATCAGTCCTGCTCACCGGCACCTGGGGTCTCTAGCCCTTCAGAGTAACATCCCTCCGCTATTCCCTCTGTGTGTCCGGATCTCTTCCGCGTCCAGTGAGCTCAACTCTCGTATCGCGAGACTTCCGTGCAGCAATCAGAAGCATTCCTTCACAGTATGCCAGTCCTCCAGCACTATCCTCACGCACTCACGCACTCCAGGTCTGCTTCCCAAATAGTTTCACCTGGAATAGCTTCTTCAGGGGTACATATTGGAGTTGATGAAACTCTCCCTATTTGTTACGGACAAAGTATAGACAGCACACATAAATGTATAAAGGGTAATAGGTGCAATGTGGAACAAGGGGGACCCTAATTCCTCCTAAGCAAAATACTACAAAATAATAAATGTTCCCAGCACACAACAGAAGGAAAATGGGGGAATGGTGAACCAAAAAGTTTAATGAACAAAACACAAAGTGAGTGAAAAAAACCACAATACAAAAAGGGGGGAGGGAGGGAGGGAAGGGGTGGGATGAACAAGCGTAAAAGTATAGGGGAAAAGGGGGCAGCAATGTTTCAGGGTATGAACCCCTTCTTCAGGCCCATTCCCAAAAAACACAGGGTATCTATAGTCCCTATACACGTCTCCAAAGAAAGCACCAAAAACAAATAGGCAATGAGACATGGATGTATCCTAGTAGGGAATAATGTAACCAGGTAGTATCCTAACAAGGGTTAATAAGGCATGAATGAATCCAAATAGGGGTTAATGGGACATGAAACCTATTTGTACCCTCTAACTGATTAGTAAATGGATATTAGGAAAAAGGATCGATTTTATACAATAATAAATATAGAACCGAATAATTACATTAAAATCAGTCACAATATACAATGCAGTGTTGAAAACATCTTACAATACATAAACATAGTATTTGCCTATACTTCATGAGAAGCAATCAGAAAGAGAAGCAATCAGAAAAACGCTACTGGGATTGACATGCCCGTCTGGTAACAGCAAAAAATATATGCTATACAAAAACAATACTATAAAAAGGATGCCAAATCTATTTCAAGGTTAAGTCCTACGGGTGAAAGGGTTTTAAGTTTAAAAATCCAAGTTGTTTCCAACCTATTTATAGCCACAATCCTATCACCCCCACGATAATTCTGTTTACAATGATCCAAAGAATCTTATGCCTGTCGGATCCCGATTGTTGCATAACTGGAAGTGATTGGAGACACTGGGCCTCATGCAGTAAGCGACGATTATGTGAAATCGGCAAGCTTATCGATTAGTCATGTTATTGGCGTTTTTCCCTCTCCGTATGCAGTAAGTGCCGAATACATTCAAAATCAAGCCGAAAACAAATCCGCCCACTCTCACGATGATGAGCCGATCACACACAGGTGTATCGGCGTGCGTGGCGGGGTGCTGTTAGGTTGCACAATCACAAATCTTGCTGAATCAGGCGAAACAAGCATGTTTTTGATTGCGCGCCATATTTAAAGGCAACGTGTACTGCTAATCATTCTCTGTGTTGTTGGGAGTGAGAGAGAGAGAGAGACGCACAGAGCTGGACGATTGAACATTTGCATATTGACTGAGAGACTTGTTGTGTATTGGGTGAGCTTTGTCCTTTGTTGTTTTGTTTACATCTTTGTCTTGTTTTATATGTGGAAGTGGGTCGTGTGATTGCCTGTACATTTCTTGTCTGTTTTTTGTGAGTGCTGGAAGTATGCCCGCAAAGCGTGGGAAGAGTGATGCTGGTGGGAGTGGGAGTGCTACTCGTGCGAGTACGCGTCGGAGTGAACGTACTGTTCAGGGGAGTGATGTTGCTGGTGCACCGAGTGGTGTTGCTGGGAGTGGGAGTGCTGTTGCTGGGAGTGGGAGTGCTGGTGCTGCGAGTGTTGTTGCTGGGAGTGGGAGTGCTGTTGTTGGGAGTGGGAGTGCTGTTGTTGGGAGTGGGAGTGCTGTTGCTGTGAGTGGGAGTGCTGGTGCTGGGAGTGCTGGTGCTAGGAGTGTGAGTGCTGGTGCTAGGAGTGTGAGTGCTGGTGCTAGGAGTGTGAGTGCTGGTGCTAGGAGTGGGAGTGCTGGTGCTGGGAGTGCTGCTGGTGGCGCAGTTGCTGATGGGGTGTCTGGTGGTGGCGTGCTTGCTGGTGGCCAGCTTTTGGAGGCTCTTCCATTGGAAGAAGGAGAGTCCAGTCAGCACCAGCCAAGCTCTGACCCTAAACCTGCTCGGAAAAAACGTGTGGAGAAGCCACGTAATCCTCGCTTCAATGACCTGGAAAATAGGGCTCTTGTCACTGGCATTCTGGAGCACTATGACAGTCTCTATGGACATTAGTAGGTAAGTGTAACTTTACATTTATTATTCAAATACATGTGATCCTAGGTCATCTGAGTTTTGTTCATATGCAAATATGGGTACACAATATCTTTCTATGTTCATTAGTGTGGAAACACAGCTTTTTATCATGCCTTACAAGGACAAATAAACACAGGCGGTCAATTTGCCAGAACTGCATACAATATGAATGCAACCTTGCTTACATGTATAGGTTTAGTAGTGAATGCTCATGTGCTTCACATATTACACATAAAACAGCATGTTTGCTATCTCTTGGAACAGCTAGTGTAGGAAACTGGTGCTTATATTATTATTAATTTACCTCATATCTTTTATATGTTTTTCAAGGGCGGACAAGTGCAGCAAGCAAAAAAGAAATGTGGGACACAATAGTCATTGGTGTCAATGCCTGTGGGAATAGTGTCAGGGACAAGTATCATTGTCGGAAAAGATTTGATGATATTAGGTCCAAATTGAAAAAGAAAATACAAGACCAACGCGTGCATGCTACTGGCACTGGAGGTGGGCCCACACCACAACGTCTCATATTGACTCCATTGGAGGAGCTGCTTCGGCCAAAATTACTTACCGTCGTCGTGGAAGGCTTGGCTGGTGACCGTGACATTGGAATTTATCCGTCACAATTTCCACCAGGTGATAAATATTACTGTACTAGGCGTGTCGTTGCTTACAGTTATTTTGCATAGTTACACTGCTTTTTATACTGTCTTCACAATATAAGCATACCTGCATCTATATATGTATATGTCTGATTCTGTATATATATATATCAAAATAGACATATATGTAGTAGTCCTACTAAAAGCAGTAACTAATATAGCACGTGCCATTGCGTGCTCATTTACATGTGAATTCCCAAAATGCATAGCTGCAGTGGAAGCAATTGATGGTGGGCGAAGATGGGGAACAACAGGGTACTACACATGTGTAACACATGTTCATGAGAAATTATTAGTAGCTACAGGTACAGAACAGAAATATGTATCATATTATTGTGTATTTTATTGATTTTACTCCGACAAACATGACATTACTGCCTATTTTAAGCATGCATCAAAGAAATTGCATGTAACGGCCTACAAACATCACTGGCACTAACACATCTATAGTTGCTTATGAAAAGGTCCATTTTTGCTTTATGTCATATACAGACAGCATAATGAGGCACACGTATCATATGTTATGTCATTGTTTTCATAACTTAAACACTGCAGATGACTACTTAGCTCATCTACCATTGTGTTAAAGCAGCTGCAATTAATATCTCATCACAGCATACACTTCAACAGAGGGGGTGGGGTTCAGCACACACACTAATTACAGCCTCATTTCACGGTCAACTTAGTTCACACCATTTGCACCTGTTTCAAGTCATTGAAAGGTGTGGCTGATTAGGCTTTATGGGGAAGGGAATACCTTTCTTACAACCTGAATAGCACAACTGAAGTTAATCACACTCATTTGAAAGCTTAACTCTAGCTACTAAATGCCCCAACAACTCATTAGTTATCAAAGCGTACGTCACACATTAGTTCACTCATATCTATAGTTGAACTACTATGAAAGACACATTATCACACACTGCATGTGTTGTCTTGTTGAGTCACAGCCACATTCAGGTGTGCCACATCTTCGACTAATGTACCACACATATCCTCTACCAAAAACAACACTTTTTGCAATATGACCACCTTCATGATAACCATTGTGAATGGTCATCTCATGATAGTTATGTACATTATGATACTGATATCACTACACAACATATGATTTTTATGTACTCATTTAATCTATTTATCCTCACGCATTACTGCAGAAACATAGTATGTTGTATGTTAGGGAACTCAAAAATTCTAAGTACACAGGCATGTACAGTGTTATTACAACTATTTATGTTCACTTTCACACACATTTTCGGTAAAGGAACTGATGTTGTTAGTTAATCATAAATACAGAACATACAATAAGTGTTTGTTCAATATTTACACATGTAAATGTAAAACTTATGTTATTGTTATATATAGTTGCCCCTGAAGGACATGTGTCACCTGAGATGGAACAAGTGTCTTCACCTGGGTCAGCCAGCTCAACACTACTAGAAGGTGAGTGTATCATTTGCTGGCCATATAATATGTGCTCTTCTATATGTTATGTTGTCATGTGCATTCTTTGTTTTGCACATCTTCTATAAATAGGATTACTTAGTGTCAGTGAAAATTAAGTGTAAGGCAACATGTATTGTGTTAGTGATGTTAATTATCATGTAGGACTTCTGAGTTTAGAGCAACTTTTCATTCATTCATATTTCATACTGAGTCCAAACATTATTCGTAAGTCAAGGTAGTTTTTAATGAGGTTATAAAACGTATGCTAACATGTTAGGTGTTACTTAGGACACAGTACAATTACATAGTAACACAGCATACATTAACATGCCATTTAATAATGTGTACATTTCTTTTTAGAACATCATGGTGATGAGGATGATGAGTATGATGAGGATGACGCCACAGAAGAGACTGAAATACAATCATGTGACCATGAAGAGGTGCCAATAGAAACTGTTGTACCGCCAAATCGTCCATCAACTTCCACATACGATGCAATTGTAGCTTCAGAGGGAAAAATAGTGGACGCAGAAAATCGTCGCCATTCAGACATGATGACAGTGCTGGAAAGGATGATTGGACTGCAGGAAGAAACAGTATCACAATTGGCACATCTCCACAGAGTCTTCATTGAAGTGCCTAAACAGTTGCAAAAAATCAACACCTCATTCGAAGCATTAGTTGTTCAGCAAACACAAGCTAATTACTGGAGAATGACTAATGTACCACAATTCAACACCTCCCAGCCAGGATCTGTTCATGCAGGTCAGTTTTCACCACATTCATCTGATATTCATTCACCAGGCCCAAATGTTACCGGTCAAGTAGCAGACATTGCTGTGCAGGTTCCTGATGACATCCTACCGCTGCCATCTGTACAAATTCAGCAGCAGACACCTACAAAGGAGGCGACAAAAACAAAACAAGACACACATGAAACAGACCAACCATCACTTGTGCAGTGTCTACCAACTTGCTCACATGTGTCACTGGGCACAAGCCCTGTCCGTGAACAGTCACTACCCAAAAGCCCTGTAGGTGAATCGCTGCCCAAAAGCCCTGTAGGTGAATCGCTGCCCAAAAGCCCTGTAGGTGAATCACTGCCCAAAAGCCCTGTAGGTGAGTCACTGGCCACAAGCCCTGTAGGTGAGTCACCGATTTAAAAAAGTGGCGATCAGTGTCGAAAACAGGCTTATCGGCAGCCGACTGGCCATAACCAAATTATCGGCTCCGAAACCTGGCGATATGAAGCACTTATCGGCGCTTACTGAATCTCAAACCCAATTTTGGCTATAACATGGCCATATTTCCCTTATCAACGCTTACTGCATGAGGCCCACTGTGGGTCTCCAACCCTATTTTGATATTCCTAATAAGTTCTGATATACGGGTCTTGCACTTCCTTTTAGTCCGACCAACATAATATTTGTTGCATGGGCAAATCAAAAGGTATACAATGTAAACAGAATCACATGAAATAAAATGTTTAATGTTATATTCCTGCTCTGTGTTGAGGGATACAAATTCTTTTATACAACCTGTTACAGTATTAATTCTACAAGTGCTGCATTTGTTACATTTATAAAAACCCACAGACTTTGCAGTAGATGTTAACCAATTGGAATTATTAGTGATACACTTAATCTGCCTGGGAGCTATCTGATTTTTGATATTCCGAGCTTTAGTAAATATAATTTTTGGTTGCTTTGGCAGTAGCTTTTGTAAAACTGGATCACTGGGCAAAAATTCCCAGTGCTTGCTGAGTATCTTCTTAACCTCTTTGGCCTGATTGCTAAATTGTGTGAATAAAGCAAATTCACAAAATGTATTACATTCAGATGTAGTGGTAGTTTTATATTTAACCAAATCGGATCTAGTTGCTATTTTAGATTTGTTGTAGGCATTACCAATTACATAATTCCCATAATCTTTATTTATTTATTTTATTTATTTATTTATAAAATATTTTACCAGGAAGTAATACATTGAGAGTTACCTCTCGTTTTCAAGTATCTTTGAACTTGGTTTTTAACATTTCCGCCTGCTGTTCAAAAACTTCTAGTTTAGAACAGTTCCGCCTGAGACGACGGAACTGTCCATATGGTACATTAGATAACCACATAGGATGATGGTTACTACTCGTCAATATGTAGTTATTCCTATCAACCGTTTTGTTAAACGTTTTGGTCTCAATTTGGCCTTGTTACACATAAATGACAAGGTCAAGGAAGTCTACATATTCTTGGCTATAGACAGAATTACAAACTAGATTAAAGGGATTCTGATTTAGATATACCAACAAAGTGTCTAAAGACTCTTTAGTACCCCTCCAAACAAAAAGGAATCGTCTATATAGCGTTGATATAGTTTGAGCCGAGATCAGCCAAAGATAGGTCACTATAAGCGTAGCCTTAGGGAATGTGCACTATGCGCACATACAAAGAAGAGAAAGAATCCCTGTCAGTAGCACTTAACCTCTACTGATACTATTCCAATATTTATTTATAAACAAAGGAGAAAAAAACAGGATTAAACCTATATGGACGCTATTTACCGGGCTGAGACCTAAATAACGGTCCTATTGTGGAAATAAACCACCATTGTGCATAGATATATTGGTATGCAATCCAAACACAGTGGTGTATATCAGTGATACTATATCCAGCTCTATATAGTTAGTATATGGTAATCTGTATTAATTATGCAGATAATAATCTTCATATAGATTTCCACACTTGATGTAGGTAAAGTAGTAGAAAATGTCACTGACACAAATTGTCAGTATTCACTGTGAGAAAGATAAGTGCGATGAAAGAAGACTACAGTATAATAGTCCCCTATATTTAATACCCCCAAATTCAGAGGATGTGTGAAAATAATCTGTGCATCTAAATAAAAGGAGACTATCTACAATATGCCAGATGGTATATGTGGCCTCTCAGGCCAAGGGTCATGCTTACCTTCCCCTGATAGGTCAGGAATTTCTGTATTGTTGGTTCAATAAAAGGTGTCACAACCTATATCAAATCTCATTTTCTGCTGGACCAATATAGCTACAAGAACGTTGAACATTTGCACATTTATTGTAAGTTATATAATCACATATCTACAACTTTACTATATCTGTTTTGTATCCTGTACCTAATTAATACTGAAAATAAACGCATAGCCAACAAGCTTCAGGCGAATGCAGGCAAAATCATTTTACAAACGAAGAACAGACCTGAGCTATGTATTTCTGTTCTGACGCATCTGTCACAGTAAGACCAGCTTATTACACCTTTTAATTACCGGGATCATTGATTGAGCAAGCGGAGAGATAAAAATAAATTGCGTTTATTCACTTAATGAACGCACACAACAATGTTTCACAAAAATACAGTAAAAAGACACACTTACTTTGGAAAACTGGGATAACAAAACTAATCTTTCCTAATTGCAAACACCCAGCAACATATTCCAGGCCACTTCTCCAATGGGACTGAATCTCAGGTGAATCACACAAGATGGAACTGATGAAACTCTTAGATGGAACTCTTAGAACACTTAGAACTGAAGAATCTGACCTGTGTCAGGGCTTTTCAAACCTCTGGTGTCCAGGTCCCAGAAAACCTGCAGCCCAATCAAAAAACCTTAGCAACCGCATAACGACCAATCTAAAACAATCGTACAGGGTTTCCCACCCCTGAGCCTTTTCCCCGGGCAGGTGAAATAGCCCCCTCTGCCTCTTCCCCCCCCCCCCCCCCCCCCGTGCGAGGCTCCACAGCGGCTGGCTGTTTAGCAAAGGGTGTTAGGTTGCCTTGTTTCATGCCAGGATATGGGTGCTCTATAATAATTGCAGGGCCCATATGGCCTCACATCTAGGCATCTCTGAGCCCTTTCAAGTATGGCCCCTGGACAGACACACCGAAGCCGAGCCTAGTAACCATCTGTGCCTTCCAGAGAGTCTATAACTTAGAAAGCCCTACAAATCACTAGCCTCATTCCTGGCACACATTAGAAACATACTTTTAAACACTGCAAATCTGCTCAGCTTCATAACCTTAGCGTGAGCACCTTCCTGAACCCTTACTCTAGGCTCAGGATACCTGGGCATGTACAGTATGGGGGTACCTCTGCTATACTGGGGAGCCCCATGCTATACTAAGGACTCTGTGTATACCTACAGATATATTTTAACCCCTTCATACCCATTTATCTTGTCTGGAAGTTGCTGCAGCAGGTACTCTGGCAGTGAGTCGTAAGAGCGTTTTCAGGGTACAAGGTTGGCGGAGTAATGCGCTTAGCAGTATCAGAGGATATCACTCAATCTCCGTATACAACTTTTGGGGTATCCCATAACCCGGAACCCCGCTCCATAGACGCATTCTGCAAAGACTTTCTCCGCCAAACCCACCCTGAAGCTTACAGCCTAGAAATCTCCCGATCCCAGCATCCCCGGAAAGGAAATAAAATCACATCATTCTTTAATGTCGCAAAATCAGTATACAGTTGCAGTAATACATTTTTGACATCTGGGTCCCAGAGCTGACACTCTAAGACCCTAACACACGAGTCAGGGTTAACCAAGTGGGCCTGAACTTTTTTTTTTCAACTTTCAATTTTTATTGGAAAGTACAATTACAACCAATTTTCCACAGCCCGTTGTTACATTTCCATTTTTGTCAAACCACATATAATGACAACATTTAGACTTGACTACTTAACACAGTACAAACAAGACCAGACTGACTTGACATGGAGACAGGGATAGAGGGGGGGGGAGGTGGTATATTTCCAGGTTCTGGAGCGGATGTGGAGACTTGTCGTCTACGGGTTTCTCGGCCCTTGCTACGGATTTTAATTTTGACGTGCTTTACATTGATTCTATTACCCTTCTCACCATTATTCTCCTTTTGTCTATGGCTATCGGGATGTCTGCTATCTGTGCGTCACTATGTCGTTTTGTCTAATCTGTCCTTAAAGGAGAACGTACTTGATTTAGTTAATGCAGGATTGAGGAGGCATCCACTCCTGGGGTTTCTTCTTGGGTTAACCATGGATCCCAAACTTTTAGAAAATTTGTGCCGGAGTCATTAACTAAACTCGTTAATTGTTCCATCCGGCAAACATGCCAAATTCTGTTTCTGATCTTAGGGATAATGGGTATCTCCTGCTGTTTCCATAATGCTGCGATCTCACATCTCGTGGCAGTGGCAAAATGCGCGATCAATTTATGCGACGCATTTGAAAGACCCTAGATCCGTCTGCCCAGAAGGAACAGCCACGGGTCCAGGGGGATCTCCAAATCGAGAATCCGCTGAATCCAATCTCTGATTTGTTCCCAAATAGGGGCCACTTTAGTGCAAGACCACAGCATATGTCGGAGATCTGCTGCTTCTCCGCACTGTTTAGGGCAGAGAGGAGAGTAGCCTTTTACAAATTTCGCTAAGCGCGTCGGAGTGTAATACCACCTCATTAGGACTTTATATGCGTTCTCCTTTAATGTGGTGCAGATTGAGCTTTTTGCCGCCGCCTGAATAATTCTGTCCCAATCCTCGTCCTCTAAAGTCTCTCCTAGGTCAGATTCCCACTGTCTCATGTAACTCAGTCTATTGTCATTGGGCGACTTCTGGCAGATCACTTCCCTGTACATTCTAGACGTGAGTCCCCTAGTGTCCGTATCTCTAGAACACAGCTGCTCAAAATTTGTTCGTGCCGGTCGTATTGGCGTTTTGTTGTAGAAATCCCTGATCTGGAGGTACCTAAAAAATTCGCTGTTTGGGATATTCTTAGAGGATTTAATTTGTTCAAATGTTTGTATGGTCGTTATGCCCTTCAGATCCTTTAGGCGGGAGAATCCCTTCTGAGTCCAATTTAAGAAATTTTTGCTATTCAGGCCCGGAGCGAAGTCTGTGTTGCCCACTATTGGTGTCATTAATGACGATTTGGTTGTCAGGTTACATTTAAACTTCGTGGCCTCCCAAACCTTTAACGAATTGACCATGGTCTGTAGCGGGTTGTTCATCTTGCGTACCCCTTCTCTGGGTAGCCAGATTAAATTTCGGATTTCAATTGGTGCACAACATCTCTTTTCCAACTCGACCCATCTCCGTAGGCTTGGGTCTGTGTGCCATTGGAAAATCTGCCTTAATTGGGCTGCTTTGTAGTAGGCCTGCAAGCAAGGCACCGCTAACCCTCCACGTAGTGTGGGACGTTTTAAAATCCCTTTAGTAATTCGTGGGTTTTTCCCATTCCAAATAAATTTCATAATTTTTGACTGGAGGGAGAGGATGTCCGCCTGTACCAATGGGATAGGGAGACTCTGGAAAAGATATAGCATTTTTGGGAGGAGATTCATTTTCACACGATGTATCCTCCCAATCCAAGAGATATTCCCCCTCATCCAGGTTCGGAGATCCTCCCCCAGTGTCTTTATGATCTTGGGGAAATTTGCTTTATACAAAGTTTTATATTCCCTTGTGAGATACACCCCTAAATATTTGATCGCAGAGGGTTGCCATTTAAACTGAAAATTGAGGTCAATCAGTTTTTCAACTTCTTTTGGTAAATTAATATTGAGGGCTTCTGATTTAGACTGATTGATCTTAAATCCCGAAATTTGGTTAAATTTGCCTAGTATGTTGAATATATTTGGGAGAGATGTGAGAGGTTTGGTTATTGTGAGAATGACATCGTCCGCATATAGCGCGGCTTTGTGCATTTGGTCTCCCACTGGGATACCAGAGATATCTGGGGTAAGTCTGATGTGTGCCGCCAAAGGCTCTATACATAAGGCGAACAGTAACGGCGACAGCGGGCATCCTTGACGTGTTCCGCTTTTGATTTCAAACTGTTCTGAGGGGAAGCCTTGATATCTCACTCTTGCTGTTGGGTTTTTATACAACGCCAGGATGGCCTGCAGGAGGCGTCCCTCAAAGCCAAATGCTCTCAATGTTTCCGAAAGGTAGGGCCAGTCTATTCTATCAAAGGCTTTCTCAGCGTCCAGACTTAACACCATGGATTGTATTTTTTCTTTTTGAGCCAGATCAATCAAATCTATAATTCTCCTGGTGTTATCTGCCGCTTGTCTACCTCCGATAAACCCTACTTGATCCGTGTGTATCAACCCGGGAAGGACGCTACCCACCCTGTTGGCTATGAGTTTAGAGTATATTTTAAGGTCCGAGTTAATCAGTGAAATGGGCCGGTAGCTCTTGCAGTCTGCCGGGTCCTTTCCGGGTTTATGGATCACCGAGATTGAGGCTTGGAGCATTTGTGCTGGGAATGAGGCCCCTGCTAAGATTTCGTTAAATAATTTCAACATGTGGGGGGCTAGAATTTTTAAATATTTCTTATAATATAAGTTTGAAAAGCCATCTGGCCCTGGGGCTTTAGCCGGTTTTAGTGCTTTAATGACCCCAGAAAGTTCCTCCATCGTGAAATCCGACTGGAGTGCTTCCCTTTCACATCTCTTCAGAATGGGTAAATGTGCCTCTTTTAGGAAGGTCCGTAAGTCCTCCTTTGTTTTTGGGTTATGGATTACCTTATCTCCATTGTATAGTACTTCATAATACTTTTTAAATTCCCCTGCGATGTTCGCTGGGATGGAGGTAAGGTCCCCATCTTGGTTTCGAATCGCGTGAATGTGATAGTTTGGAAGCTTATTTTTTAGCTTGTTGGCAAGTAGTGTGTCAGGCTTGTTGGCCTTTTCAAAAAATTTCCGCTTGGACCATGTCAATTCCTTCTCAGCCTGGGCGGAGAGGAGGAGGTTAAGACTCGTTTTGCTACCTAGCTCCTCTCATCTTACGTCACGTCCCCCTATCCTCTATTTCCAGTCACCACTCCTCCTGTCCCTCTTGCATTTTTCTATATCTTTCTGGTTTCCTCCTTGCTCATCTTCTCATTTCCCTTACTTGCTGGCTTCCCCTCATACTCCTCCTCCTTCATTTCTCTCTCCTCCCTTCTTTTCTCTTTTCTTCCTCCCTGCTCCCTTTTGTTAATTCAAGCCTACTTCCCTACTCCTTCTCATGTACTTATCTCCTAAGATTTCTCCTTATCGTCTTATTTCCTTGCCTTCTCTTGCTTTCCCCCTCTGTCTTAGCTCCCTCTCTACTACTTACCCTGCCCTTGCTCGCTCTCTAGGGTCGCTGCTGCGGCGCTATCCTACCGCTTTTCCCTTTCCCCTGCCGTCTATCAGCGTAGTTTCGCTTCAAATTTCAAACTGCCCGCGGCGGGCCGGTGAGGTGGCCACTTTAGGCCTGCGCGAGTCGATCGGCAGCTTCTGGCCAGCTTTGGGGTCTTTCTGCAGTCCTCAGTCTTTAGTGGAAGCGTCATCCGGTTGCGCGAGTGAGGGCCCGTCTCACGCCACCTCCAAGATGGCGTCTCTCCATCCGGTCCACCTCTGTGACGCGTATCCAGGGGGAGGCCATTTTGGAAGTCGTCTTCGATCAGTGCGGAGGTGCGCGCCTCTGCTCCTGTTTCCCGCTCACCACTCTCTTCCGGCTCCTGCGTTCCAGGATGGATTCCCGCCTTCTGGGTCTGCTTCGCCATCTTGTGTCTGGGGCCTCCATTATCTGCCAGGTAGGCCGCACTTTTTTTTTTACAGGAGTTCTAGTTCGTTGCAGGCTGCCTGGACACTGGACCTCCATTGTCGGAGTGTCGGGGGTCCCCGTTCTTTCCCTCAGGGATGCGTTACTTTTTCCCCTTTTTCTGGGGTGGTGTAATCAACGTAATCCATGTAAGCCATGTAGCCCGTAACTCAAACATCTTAGGTGATGGAACTTCACCAACTTTGAACATTAAACTGATTCTTTTTATTACTCCTCTGGGACCTTTATGTTGATACTGCACCCCTCTGCTCTCTTGGGGATCTAGCTTGTTGGGCCCATATCGGCTCTGGAAGGGCATTGTTGGGGGCATCCGCTGCCGGGGCCTCTCCTAGGCCTAGCTTGTGGAGGAAAGCTGGCCCCTCATCCGGTCCTCGCAGGTTGCCTGTCTTGCCGCCTCTTATTACTTGGAGGCCAAAGGGGAAGATCCACCTGTATCTCACCCCCTTATCCCTCAGGTCTTTGTGAGCGGTAACAGGGCTCTACGGCGGGCAAGTGTCTCTGGGAATAGATCCTGGTAGACAGACATACGCACGCCATCATATTCCACGATCGGCAGGGGTCTTGTTTTGTGCAGCACCGCTTCTTTTGAGCGGTAATAATGCATTCTGAGCACAATGTCCCTTGGCTGCTCGTGCATTAGAGGCTTGGATCTCAGGGCTCTGTGGCACCTGTCGAGGGCTAAGCATTCTTTAGGGGTGTCAGGCAGCAGAGACTCCAACCATTTCAAGATGAATTCCTCACAATCCAGGATTGTTTCAGGGACTCCCCTCACCCGAAGGTTATTCCGTCTGTCCCTGTTTTCTGCATCCTCCTGGTGGTCCCGCAGCTCGTTTATTTGCTCCTGGAGATTGATATATTTGCGGTCCTGTCTCTTTATGGATCTAATTGACTGATCCATTTTCGTTTCTAGGACATTCGTCCTCTCCCCCAGCCCGGTAACCTCTCTCTTAATGTCCTTAAGCTCAGCTTGAAGAAGTGCTTTAAGGTTATCATATAATTTGTCCAGGTCGCATTGTCTCACCGGCCTCGATGCAGGATTATCCTCTCCTTCTCCGTCTGGCTCCGTTTCCGAGCCGGCGTTTGAATGTGGCGCCATTTCTCCTCCTGCACCGCCGGGTCCCGCGTGGCCAAAGTATTCTGGTAGCACCTTTTTTTTGCTTATTTTGGGGGTTTTCCGAGACATTGCGGGGTACAGTGGGGCTTTATGTGTCCACTGGAGTGTTGTATGGGCGATTTTAATGGGTTTCGGTAGGTTTCAGCTATCAATATCTTCTAGCGAGGCACGGAGCAATTATCCTAAGCAGCCATGCTCCTTGCCGTCGCGCATGCGCCTAGTGGGCCTGAACTTTATTACAAGCCCAGTTAACTCCTTCCCCGCCACAGCATCTACTTTCAAACAGCTCATATACAGTAACTATTTCCTATCTACAGCACCAAATTTACCTATGCGTGGACTATCAGGCAATCGAAGCTGCGTATTATAAATAAAAGAATACATCTAAACACATTCTCATCCTTGGAACCCACTTATCATTGGTCCAGCGGTGCGCAAACTGGGGGGCATGACCCTCAGGGGAGGCGCGAGACTGCCTGGGGGGGAGGGAGCAGTTTACAGAAGCACCGCGCGCTTTCCGAAGGCACTTAACTTAAGTGCCAGGGGAGCTGCAGGGCCTCTGTAAACCTGACTTACCTTGGCTCCGGCGGCTTCTTAGACGTGTCACCTTGGCAACGTGGAGAGAGGGGAACCACTGGCAGGAGGGCGCAGGGCAAAAAGTGTGTGCCCCCTGTTCTAATCTATACCTTGATACATGAGATGTTATATGTACCAACTTGTGTTTCATAAACAATTAAATGTTTACCTTACACTATGAAACTAACTTATTGTCTTTTATTCATTTGGTGATTGTTTGTTCCAGCAGACTTTAATACACAGCCCGGTAGGTTATGAAAATGAATGAGCCAAACGGTTGTAACATTTCTTGTAAAGCCACTAACTCAGCTATTTTCTTCAACTAGACTATATTTATCTTTCAGGTCATTCTCTCTCATGTGCAGTGTGTGTGAACATGAGTGGTACATCCTGCACAGGCTCCTCTATAACCTGCCCAGCTGATAACGTTTGCATGTCTTCGTACACGGTGACCACAGTAGGTATGCTGTAGGTTTATGTCAATGACTTGAAAGCATTATTGATGTTATTTTCACATTAGGGGTCTATATTATGTGCTCATGTGCATGCCATTTCCCAGAATCCCTTGCTGCAGTGGAAGCACTGTATGCTAGGTGATAATGGCGAAAAGCAGGGTTGCAGACCTGTCTAAGGCCTCGGTCCCGCTGCGCTCGTTGGCGCGGGCGGCAATGTAGCGAGTTCCCCACCAGCAGGGGAATCCTCGCGAGCCGGTCACGGTCCCCACTGGCGGCACAGCTGACTACACGCTGTCGCGCGTCAGCCGCTGGAGACACCAGAGAATGGTGTTTTCTAGCTTTGACGCGTGACGTGTGTGGCTGTGAGCCAATGGGGAGGGGAGGCTTCGGGAGGAGGAGAGGCTTCGGGGAGCGGGGAGGAGTGTGGAGTGAAAGCAGGTGAGTGCCTTTCTCTGTGTGTGTGTCTGTGTGCCTGTCTGTGTGTGTATGTGTGTGCCCGAGTGCGTGAGTGCCTGCCTCTGTCTGTGTGTGTGTGTGTGTGTGTATGAGTGCGTGAGTGCCTGCCTGTGTGTGCGCGCGTGTGTGTGTATGAGTGCGTGAGTGCCTGCCTGTGTGTGTGTGTGCGCGTGTGTGTGTGTATGTATGTATGAGTGCCTGCGTGTGTGTGTTTAATACTTACCGAAGCTCCAGCTCCAGCCCGAGTCCGTGGAGGGAGGGGGGTGGAGAGTAGCGGGTCCCTCCGCTCAAGCCACGCCCCCCCTCCCTGTCAAACCGCCCACCACCCGCCCACCTCCCGCTCCGGCTCCCGCTCCCTACAGACCGCATATCGCGGTCTGTGTATCTCAGCGCACCGCCTGTCAGCAGTGCGGGTGCGCTGACTCTGGGAGCGGGGCCTTAGCCTAAGACATGTGAATGTGCTCACAAGTAATATACAGTATATATATCTCTCAGAGAGCCCCAATGCAACATCGAACATCACAAATCATATAATTACATACGTATCTGATCTTTTCTCATAAGTGAGGGTCATTTAGATAAACCATTTGGCCAAAGCATTTGTAAGCTCGCAGACCACGTCAAGGTGTGCCCTCTTTCTGCAGGTCCTAACACTATGTCTGCAGGTCCTGACACTATGTCTGCAGGTCCTGACACTATGTCTGCAGGTCCTAACACTATGTCTGCAGGTCCTAACACTATGTCTGCAGGTCCTAACACTATGTCTGCAGGTCCTAACACTATGTCTGCAGGTCCTAACACTATGTCTGCAGGTCCTGAGTTGCAGCTGTGAATGACTGGTGGGTTCTGTGCCTTTTTTTTATGCATATTCACATACCCAGTGACATCCCTTTGACATAAAATATAGAGTGGGTTTGATCTTGCAGGGGTTGTGTGTATATATAAATAAATACACATAGTGGCGAGAAAAGGTTTGTGAACCGCAATGATAATTACGGAAATTCCATAGTTTTTCAATGATATTCTTCTTGATTCAAACCCACTTTTTTCTTAGAGATCCAATAGGGCTTATATTAACCAATGCCATGTCTTTTGAAACAAAATGATATATGAATTTTAGACAAACAATGGGTAAGTAAAAGTCAGCGTATGTGAAAAAGTAAGCGAGACCCTGGTTCTATCAGCTAAATTAAAGGAGATAATTAGAATCAGGTGTTTAAGAAATTAGGTCCTGTAGATCTTTAGGTGTGAGTTTGGGAGGCCCCACCCTCTATAAAGATCAGAAACTTTGTGAGTTTGGTCTTCGCCATATACATGAAAACACATCATGCCTAAATCAAAATAAATCTCTGAGAACTTCAGTAAAGCAGTTATTGATGCTCATCCGCCTAAAAAGGGTTATAAAACCATTTCTTAGGATTTGGATCTCCACCAATCCACTGTCAGACAAATGGAGAAAGTTCGAGACCACAGCCACTCTACCCAGGAGCGGTCATCCTACCGAAATCTCTCCAAGAACAAACCAGCAAATCCTTGACGAAGTCACAAAGAACTCCAAAGTAACATCCAAGGATCTGCAGGCCACTCTCGCCTTGGCTACTGTGAGTATTCATGGAAGGATAGCCAGGAGGAAACAAATGCTCACTAAAAAGAACCTTGCTGCCATCAGAAGTTTACCAAAGAGCACATAGTTGATCCATAAGACTTTTAGAACAATGTTCTCTCTGGACAGATGAGTCAAAGGTAGAACATTTTGGCCTCAAAAAGAAACATTATGTTTGGCGAAAACAAAAACTGCGATCAAACAGAAGAATCTCATCCCAACCGTTAAGCATGGTGCTGGGAGTGTGATGGTTTGGGGCTGCTTTGCTGCGTCCGGACCTAGACGGCTTGCTATCATTGATACAACCATGAATTCTTCATTGTATCAGAAGAATCTAAAAGAGAATGCCAGGCCCTCCACCTAAGCTGAAGCGAAAGGGTGGTCATGCAGCAAGACAATGGTCCTAAACACACAAGCAGATCCACACAAGAATGACTGCTGAAGAAGAAATTCTGTGTTTTAGAATGGCCTAGTCTAAGTTCGGACCTAAACCCCATCGAACAGAGTTCTTGTATAGCGCTGCTAGTTTTACGTAGCGCTTTACAGAGACATTTTTGCAGGCACGGGTTCCTGCCCCGTAGAGCTTACAATCTATGTTTTTGGTGCCTGAGGCAGATGAAGATAAAGTGACTTGCCCAAGGTCACAAGGAGCCGACACCGGGAACTGAACAAGGCTCCCCTGCTTCATACTCTCAGTGCCAGCCAGTGTCTTTACTCACTGAGCCACTCCTATACTGTATATGTATTTATTTATTTCACTACCAAATTGGGTTAAAGTTATGTGCTGTATCTCTTTCTGTGGGTTACTGTAACAAGAATACTGTTTTCATATTTTTCCTATAGGCGGAATAGAAACAAATAACATCTTTAGCAGAGGCTGTGAGTTACAAAGCAAGTGTGTAATATCTGGGAGTATTAGCATTCCTAACGGCAAAGTCAAGATGGGCAGCTCCTGCTGTACCAGTGACAACTGCACTCCTCCCATACCCACCTGTAAGTGCCTCAGTGTCATTATTTACTGTACCTAACTGTCTGTGCTACCTCCAAAGACTGTCTGTGCCATATTGTATTTTTATATTTCCCTTTTGGGCTACTTGTGAATTCTTTTGATGCTTAGTTGTTGCTTGCATTACATGTACCTACATACCTGAGTATGTCACCATGCAAATTCACACCTGGGAGAGACAGGAGAGAAAGAGAGACATGGGAGGGGAACAGCAATGGAGAGGAGGACATCATCTTTGAGCAGAAGAGAGATATCGATGTTTACGGAAGAGGAAAAGGATTGGCAAATGTGGAGGGCAAGGGAGATACATATTTATAAGATGGGTAGGACAGAGAGGAATGTTTTGAAATGAGGAGAGAAAGACGTGGGGTGGTATTAGAGATAGATATGAGTGCACAGGAATCAAAAAAACAAGTAGAGAGAGACAGAAATATTAAAGTATTAATGCATGTGGAGATGGATGCCTGCAGCAGAAAAAGGCTATGCAGACAAAAACATGTGTGGTGAAGACAGAAAAGCAAACATATGGAATAAAACCAGGGCATCGGGAGGGAGGAGTGGTCCTTTTCCTGTGTGCTGGACCCAAACATTTCTGGTGGTGGCTCTGGTTACAGTAATTGAGGTGAGGAAGTATAAGAGCGTGGACACGAATGTTACCGTTAGAATAAGAGAGAGAGGGAGAAAAGTAACTTGTATGTTGTGCAGGAAGAAATAGCCACATGTTGCAAGAGTATGAATGTGAGCAGAGAAGGATGGGGAGGAACTAAATGTGACACCAAAGCAGTGTGCTAGTGGGATTGGTAATTAGTTACCTATACACCAGGGTTACCACCACTCCGGTTTGACGCGGCGACTACGGGTTTTGACCACGTATCTCCAGGCTACGGGTTTACCTCGTAAATCTCTGGGTTGCACCGGCGTCTCACGGCATCCTCCTGGCATGTCCCCCATGCAAATCAAGTGAACATGGCTGCGTGACTCAAATGGCGCCATGTTGCCATGACAACAAGATGCTATGTGATGTCATGGCAGCAGATGACGGAAGTTGCCATGACAATGAGATGCTCCGTGATGCCACGACCGCGGCATGCAGTGTCACATTGCCATGACAATGTGGCATCATGTGACGCCTCGATTGTCATGGCAACTTGACGGCACTTGACGCAATGGGGCATCTCGTTGTCATGGCAACGGGTGTGTCACGGGATGTCACGCAGCCATGTTGTCGGGATTTGGAAGGGAGGATGCCAATGCCGGGATGATGCCGGAGTCGCCGCAGCCGAGGTAAGATAAAATATATCAAAAAAAAATCAATCTAAAAAAATTTATCTCCATGTTACCCTTCAATAGAAGGTGACCGCCCTGCTATACACTGAAATGACAAAAGTAAAGTTATTTCCTGGAGACTGGCGTATTTGACAAGCAAAAGTTCTACCGATAGTCACATTGTTTTTACATTAAATGTGACGCCTCTGGGCTGCAGGATTCTTTGTCTCATGCAAATAGTGACAGTATTGCAGGTGTTATACATACAGATTGTAGCATCTTCGTCTAACACATTAATTAAAGTGAGGCGAAGTCAAATTGCACATGCTGCTTAATTATCATGGACATGAAATGTTTACAAAATAAGGACAGACTGCAATATTCATAGCATCTGATTCTCTCCTTCACTTAAAGTGCCAGCTGATAACGGTGTCATGAATGGATTAACGTGTCGAGCCTGCGCCTCTGCAGACACTGACGAGTGTTACACTTCGGACACCTTGGAATGTACTGGGAACGAGAAGATGTGCCTTCTCCAAACTACAAAAAAAACAGGTAACCAAAATAGGGTTTTATTCACTATTTCTCTCATTGGTTCATTACATTGAACATGGCGTGAGCTAACTGATGGGCATTCCCCCCTTGTGCCAAGATTTTGTAGGGGGGACCCAGAGTGAAGCAGGGTGGTGATACAGGCAGATGTCCAAGAGATTCGGGGAGCGCCAAATACATATAGAAAAAAGAACACAAGTAAAACATGGTGCAATATGTCTCTACAATCAAGATCTTAAATCGATTCCCATTTAAGCCCCAAGAAATTTGTACTCACAAATTTCTAGGCATATACGTGTATATCAAGGTTTCTTTGCTCTGTAATACCCAAACGTGTCAGCAGATATGGGGACAGCATGTGCAGGAAAGAATAGTGAAATATAATGAAGAAACGGAACATCTCCCCCCCCATCGTCTGTTCCACAGGTAGGCATGGAGGAGAGGGAGAGAGCTAGAGGGGGAGAGAGCTGGAACATGAGGAGAGAGATATGGTGACCAGATTTCAAAATGAAAAACCGGGACACTTTAAAACAATGTACATCACGTCACACCCCCCCTCCTCGTTGCCATGACAACAAGACACTAACGTCAGGCGGTGACATGTTGCCATGACAATGTCGCATCACGTGATGCCTCATCACCATAATGCATCCCGTTGTCATGTCAACTTGATGCCGCGTGACGTCACGGAGCAGCTCGTTGTTATGGCAATGTGTATTACGTGACGTCGCGCAGCCATGTTGACGGAATTTGGAGGGGAGGATACAGCCAAAGGCAAGATAAAAAAATATATAATAAATAGATCTAAAAAAATGTTATCTCCGCGTTAGCCTTCAATAGATGGTGGCAACCCTGGCTGCAGTGTGTATTTCTGTATACAGAGGTAGGCAGTGCAGTGGGTGTTTGTGTGTATAGAGGTGGGGGCTGTAGTGTGTGTTTGTGTTTATAGAGGTGGGGGCTGCAGTGTGTGTTTCTGTGTATAGAGCAGTGATTCCCAACCTTTTTTGTTTGGAG
Source organism: Ascaphus truei (assembly GCA_036426205.1). Taxonomy (NCBI): domain Eukaryota; kingdom Metazoa; phylum Chordata; class Amphibia; order Anura; family Ascaphidae; genus Ascaphus; species Ascaphus truei. Next base: position 4,257,354 of record CM071572.1, read on the forward strand.
GAACCCTTTAAGTATTTCGTAACATTTTGGGGAACCCCTATCTGGATAACATGTTTGACGGGTAAATCACAAAATAGACGTGTAAAGAAGTGGGGGTAATAAATAATAATTAACTCATACTTTTGAATAAAAAATGTGTATATATTTTGTAATGATTTTGGTTTAAACATCCCCCCTACATCTCACATCACCCCCCCACGGATCAATCGATCACTTCCCCCTCTCCCCCCCCGGCCTTCTAAAGCCCCGCCCCCGGCATTCTCCATCCAATCCCCTGTGGCCCGGCACGTTTCTGCTGAAGCCCAACCCCTGGCAGTAAGAAAAAATACTTGCCGGGCTGCTCTGCATCCTCTTCCTCCCCGCCGCCGCGCACCACCGCCCCCCCCCCCCCCCCCATTCCCGTGCACCGCCGCCGACACAAAAAACCAGGACATTCCCGGGACAGTCAGGCAACCGGTACAGCACACGAAAAACCGGGACTGTCCCGGGAAAACCGGGACGAATGGTCACCCTAGAGAGAGAGAGAGCGCTGGAGCATGAGGAGGGGGAGATCTGAGAAGCAGGGGCTGAGAGCTAGCGGCAGAGAGCTGAGGAAGAGCAATGAGGCGGGGTTGCGATGAGGAGGGGGCGGAGAGTGGAGATGAGGAGGGAATGAGAGGAGGGGGGAGATGAGGTGGGGGGAGGGATTGAGAGGAGGGGGGAGGGATTGAGAGGAGGGGGGAGATGAGGTGAGGTGGGGGAGAGATATGAGGAGGAGGGTATGAGAGGAGGGGGAGAGATGAAAGAGGGGGATAGATGACATGAGGAGGAGGGTGAGGAGGAGGGGGAGGAGGAGGGGGAGAGAGAGGATCAGGGAGAGGATGGTGGGGAGGGAGAGAAAAAATTGCAGTCAGAATTATCTTATACTACTAAGATAAACCTTAAAAACAAATACTTAAAAACAAACCTATAACATTTGTCATGCTTTACTGTTTTAAAAATGTTATTCCGATTAATAAAAAAATATCATGTGATCTGGATTACATCACGCCGGAGGGCCCGACTAATATCACAGATGAAAAGTTGGGCTCGGTGTAAAAAGTTTGCTCACCTCTGCACCAGACAGTAGTCACATTGCACTGTGCAAACATTTCTTAGTATCTTACTATACTAAATTACACCATACTATATGTGACCAATCAATCAATCAACTAGGGCAGGGGAGTGCAAACTTTTGGGGGTGTGCCCCAATGCCAGCTCCCACTCGCTGTCGCGCCCCCCTTACCTTGCTCGGCTGCGTCATATGACGCTGTGGGGTCACGTGACATCCCGTTGTCAAGGAGACAGGCATGTGACGTCACTCCGCGTGACACCACAGTGTAATTTGATGCCATGTTGCCATGGCGACGCGTCACAGCAGCCTTCAGAATCATGGTAAATTCAGGTTGCAGAGGCCTCACGCAATCCCCCGGCATTTAATTTAAATGCCTAGGGGAAGAGTACGGGGCCTCTGAAACCGCCTGTGTCCCCCCCCCAAACCAAATCCTGCGCCCCCCACTTTGTGCACCGCTGAACTAGGGTGTTCACCTATCAAGAGGATTTGCATTTCCTCTCAGTTACAGTACCTCCTATTGTTTAAACAACACTAATCCTCAGATAGCCCCCCCGCAGCTGATATACTCCACAATCAGTGCTGTTGCCGGGAAGCTTCCCTGCCCCCTTCCCCCTTCCCCCAAAGTTTATTTCTCACTGATTACAGTCAGTGTGTTTACTCACTGCGCTATTCATTCTCCTGATACCTTTATCGAAATAAGTTTTCTGAGGAATATAACAAACCTTAGAATTGCTTTATAGCTTTTTCGTTTAGAATAGCTTTGTATAAAAAAAAAAAAATTAAGTCAGTGCAGCCGGTTTAACCATTCATCCTCTCAATCATTTGATCATATTAGACCTTTGGGGGATTTTGTTAGGAATTATTAGTCAGTGTGGATAGAGCTATTAAACTCAAGCCTCATATAGGTAAGTCACTGTCTCTTGAAATAAAAATCAGTAGTCAACTACATGTTGAGCACATGGGTTCCGAATCACTGTGCTCCCACAAGCGGTGTTCCTCCGTATCCCCGCTCCTTGTTCTCCTGGTATGTGCAGCGTAAGATTTCAACAATTGAGAGAGTTTATTTCCTAATGGAATTGCACTACAGACTTCCAAAGACCAAATTCAGTAAAAATCACAACATATATTGAAAAATATTCAACAACAAAATTATAAAAGAAATACAGACACTCCTACGCATTCCACACCTATTGGTGCTTTTTAAAGGAGTTAGTATACTGTACCTTTATAGCTTAATATTATTATCCTGCTACACTGTACAATACAGAATCATATATTTTGGTGCAGTTCCCAAACATTTCATGCGGCCTTAATACATAGTTCCAGTGTAAATTGTGTCAGACGTGGGCCAGTTGGTATGGACAAGTCAGTGCGGATATAGTACTCTTCCTCACATCTGATCCATGCTGCTCACTGCTTCTATTATTCTACACTGAGGTTACTGCGTAATTACACACTACAGATAAAACACGAGCGTAACTCTGATTATAAGGCACAGTGACAGCTTGATGCATTTACACATGAGTTTACTGCACATTGTGACGGTGAGGGGGTACCAGGCCAGTAAATATAGGTAATATGCCCGGCTGGGTGCCCCTGAGTCATATTGGGAAAATGTAAAGTGTCAGCTCTGCAGTCCAATAATCGCTGCAAACCTGTAAATGTCTTAAAATTGTCTGTGTGTCCCCTGCTAGGTATAAGGGGACCACATCAATATAATCTGTTACACTGTATAAGTACTGCAACATGTATCAGTTATGAGTATTGCAACAGTGATTCGCTGCCAACCGCAGAAAGGAAAAAAGTGTTTACATTCCAGCAGCCTCTCACATAGCGCATAAGCGATGAGCTAACTTTCGCTAGGAATGTCCTAGCGCTTTGGTTTTTGCTGTGCATACGGCTAGGGGGGAATTATTAAAATTGTTATACTTTATGTTTTATAAACTTTTATAAAAGTGATGAATGAAAGTCCCCCTCTTTTAGTGGTATTAACCTTAGGATAAAGTCAGTGTCAGTGTAAAGATACTGTAGGATTTGTGTGTGTTTAAAAAACGTGCAGCCGATCGGGAGATAGATTCACCAAGTTCCATCTAGGATTCATTGAGCGGTACAAATAGTTTAACGTCGTAACCAAGATTTGTATCCAGCTTAAAGAGTTCATAAGAACTAAGGATTTGCTAACCAATCCTGCAGAGGGCTGCCTGCTACCGGCTGCAGTGGGACTGTTAGCTACACCAGGGATGCGCAAATTATTGGCGCTGCGCCCCCCCCTGCCTTCTCCCCCTGTTGCTCACGCCACCTTACCTTGTTTTCCGGTGTCAAATGACGCCGTGGGTCATGTTAAGTCACGCCGTGACCCAGCGGAGTCATTTGACGCCATGTTGCCATGGCGACGCGTCAACAGCTTCTGAATCCCGGTAAGTTGAAAGTTGCAGAGGCCTCACGCGATCCCCCGGCATTAAATTAAATGCCTTGGGGAATTGTGCGGGGCCTCTGCAATCGCCGCGCCCCCCCCAAAAAAAAAATCCTGCGCCCCCCACTTTGCACACCCAGGAAAATCTCCCCCAGTTTGCGCTCCCCTGAGCTCCACCACTGCCTCACATTCTGGCAGCTGCTGCATACTTTGTAGCAAACCTGACAATTGACATTTGGCTATACTTTTATTGCTACAATTGTATTTATCTTAGATTTCTGCAGACTACTTGCTGCCTGTGTCCAACTTGCTGTCAACTACAGTACCATCCCCACTGCAGCTTTATTAAGCATTTGATTCGCTTATTTTGGACTATATATTACAGGACTGAGCCCTCAATGCGTAGCTCTGTCCTTCCATGAGTCCAATGATATCTTTAGTTATCTGTATATGAATATCATTCCATCATTTATATTTAGTTATCATTATCCACATACCCAGTGACTTACATTAAGAGCCTGTCACTCCGTTAACACGCTGCAAAATTTGGAACCAGGAGTATACAACCCTATCAAGGTGATTATTGTCTCTCTCTGTCTCTGTTCTGTTCTATTTTGCCCCTACACTAACTTATATGTATTGTGCATACGTCATATCTGTTGCTAGACCGAATATCTCTGTTTCCTCTCTTGGTACTTTCCTCGTGTGGTTACTGTGGTTAAGCCGAGCGCATCCTGTATACCTAAAAACTGTGTTCACAGCAGTTTGAGGTTTCCTACCTTTCTTCTGTACATAATGAGCAGAAAAACAACCTAAATAATCTTGGCATATAGATGCAGCGGCCGTTATTCGAAAAAATCATGGAGCCGTTCTCGTGTGCGCTGCTGTATCCACGCGGCCAATCACGCGGTTTCATTGTTTGAATTTTCATGGATTCCGATTACTTTGGGTGCAATTCTTCGCGTTTCCGTGGCAGAAATGATTGGATTGTAATGGGTACAGTACAGTACTGTGTCAATTTGCAGGTGTTTAAAAAACAGAAAACTAAAATTCGATTTTCTGCACTCGATAAAAACGAGTCACCGCACGGTAATGACGCGCCATGACGTGGGTATTCCGAGATATACAACGCGTGAAGTGTTCGATTAACGGCTGCTGCATCTGTAGGTAACAGAAAAACGTAGCACAATATCTATGTATTGGCCAAGTATACTCTTTGCTGTACTGAAGAATATATATGCAACCTAACTAAGTTGAGATATATACAGCATATGTGCTGTATATACTGTATATGCCCATAACAGTATACTGGCTCTTCATTGATTTTGCACCCCAATGATTTCTGCTTACTCCCCCTCTTCTCTCCCCCCGTCCTTATGAACCAATTACTTTTTAATTACTGTTTAACTCTAATTAATGTGATACATATTTTGATTGATTCATTAAATGCTACTGTATGTTTAACACAGGTGGTGTGCAACTAAGTGATTTCTTTGGAGTATACACATCTATGTACCCTCCATTTTGTTTTGTTTTAACACTTAACTGTTCACAGTCTTGCACCCACCTTATATCACTAAGACTATCCCTTTTACATTAGTCAATTTGGTGTAGTATTCTAGTTCAGGGGAGCGCAAACTTTTGCAGCTGTGCCTCCCTGCCTTCCCTAAGCTAGTGCTCGCGCCCCCTCCCTTACCTTGATGCAACGTCATGTGACCCGCAGCGTCATTTGACGCGGGTGACGTCACATGACCCCAGGGACGCATTGCCATGGACATGAGTGACGCCGGCATAGTCAAGGTAAGTAATAGCATTGCAGGGGCCTCACGCGATCACCCGGCATTTAATTTTAATGTCTGAGGGAAGAGCGCAGGGCCCCTGCAATGGCCTGGCCCCCCACCCACAGAAAAATCTCCTGCCCCCACTGGGGGGTGCGCCCCCCCCTTGGCGCACCGCTGCTCTAGTTAATAATCAATTCATTCTGATTTTTTCAATTGCATTGTAATAACTCTGCATAGGCAATCTTCACCACATCATGGTACAGGACCAGATACAGTTACACACATTCATTTGCAAAGCATCATTTGACCTTTTGGCTACAAAGGGCTTACATTGCAATTACAGTGCACAAAACCTGCACACAACTGGAGTTCAACTAGAAGAATATGGCAAAGTTACTAACTCACTGCGCTGGGGTTACTGTATTTACTGTTATGTTCAACATTCTTTTCTCTACAGGAGCTGTATCAAGCACAGTGGCCTTTCGTGGTTGTGCCACTAAAAGTATCTGCAATATTGGTAGCCAATATGTGAGCGACGGTGGGACAAACATGGAGGTGAAAAGATCTTGCACAGATGGAAGTGTTGGTCTCCACCAAGGCTTTATCTTTCCAGCTGCTGTTGCTCTTATGCTGATGATACTCTTGTTTTAGTACAATTGTAAGGAAGAAGTATGCCTCCTGTTACAAACTGAAAATATTTAACTTTCTGTGCACATGTAGATTTTGATTATTAGATGTTCCTCCTGCAGTTAATTCTTGCGATTTCAAATATATACAGCAGCCTATTCAGGTCCCTCCGATAAGTGACTTATCGACTGGTAAGAGCACTTTAAGTGAGTCTGCATGTGTAGCAATTCAGAAAGCTCTGATAACATGGCAAAATGGCTTGGAAATGGCTTCTTACTGATCGGTAACACTCAGACAAACCGAGTGGTAATTCCAAAAATGCCAAACACGCATTTTTTTAAAAACTAACTGCTATTCGGGTAGTTCTAATATTTACATCGTGGCTGCAACTAACAGATTACGATTTTGTGGCGAGATGGGATCCACGATGTGCATCTAATGGAGAAAAATATATTGTTACTACATCGGATTGAAGCCGAGTCTCCAGAGCTGACCCGCATTCATTTCAGCTCTGGAGACCCCCTACTTCAAACCTATGTAATAAAAATATATTTAAAGCGCAGCTTCAATAACTTAGTAGCTAACGCTAAGTTAATGAAAAGGTTAAATAGCAGTGCCCAATTTGTTGATGGTAGAGGGGGTGTGTGAAGCTTGTGGTTTTCCCAAGGGTGGGTGGTTAGGCCTACCAGGAGGGTTGTGGGAGTAGTTAACCCCCTTAATTTCCTTAGCGGTTACTACCACTGAGGTAATGAAGGGGTTAACCTGTCTCACTACCCACTCGGGAGGCCTAACCACTCCCCCTGGGCCAAATACCACCTTTATAGTTTCCCTGCTGTGGGTGTTTAGGCCTCTTTGGAGGCATTAACCCCTCCCTTACTTAGCAGTTATCACCACTAAGGTAATGAAGGGGTTAACCCCTCCCGCGAGGCCCAACCTCCCTCCCTGGGCAGTTACGCCCTTCATCCACCCCCTCTACCATCAACACCACACAGGAATAAGGAATGGCGCTATTAGCAAAGGAAAGGCTAATAGCACTTTCCCAATTCAAATAAACAATACAGTGCAATAAAATGACATACAACAACAAAAAATAATTACTATAAAAAAAATCCTCTAGCCATTTAATCCAGTGATTGTAACTGATGTTATCTATGCCCTCAACGGATCATATATAGCCACATTGGCAACTAATGGCCACCCTACTACTCAACCCCTCTACCGCCAACAACCCCCGCCCCCAACATATATGTAGTAATGGGCAGTCGCCCGTTTATCTAAATCTGGATAATAGCACATTTCCCCTTTAAAAATAAACCATCAGCCAGCCAAGATATAGTAATTAAAAGTTTTACTTAACCCTGCCAGGATGAAGGCCATCCTCGTCCTCATCCTCCTGGTCGTCCTCCTCATCTTCCTCTTCCTTGGCACCAACAGTAAAATTTGAAAACTAGCTACCGGCCTGTAACCCCTTAATAACATTAGCGGGTAGTAACCGCTACGGTAATTAAGGGTTTAACAACCACACACACACACACACACACACACACACACACACACACACAACACAAAGCACCGGCAATTGCTTGCCAATGTGGCTACCTATACTCCATTGAGGACATAGCTAACCACAGTGACAATCACTGGATTAAATAACTAGAGTATTCTTTTTATAGTAATGTATTTAATTGCACTGTATTGTTTTGAATGGGCAAACAGTCTATTAGACATCTTTAGCTAATAGCACTTTTGCCCATTCCTGTGTGGTGGGGGTTTGTTTGTGGGAGAGGGGGTGGGTGAAGGGGTTTGTTTCCCCATGGAGGGTGGTTAGGTCTCGCTGTGGGGTTAACCCCTTCATTACCTTAGCGGTTTTAACCGCTAAAGTAAGAGAAGTGTTAATCCCTCCTGGAGGTCTAACCAACCACCCTGGGGCTATAACCTTCAGTCACCCCCCCTCCCCCCACCAGCAACAACATGGGTTATAGCGGTTAACTCCTTCATTACCTTAATAGTTAGCCGCTAAGGTAATGAAGCTCTGTTGATATTTTAATTTTAATAACATATTATTCAAGCAGGGGGTCTCTGGACCTGAGCTGCATTCATTTCAAATCCGGGGACCCCTGCGTCCTGAGGTACATTCCCCAATATGGGTTTCCGTTATCTCCTGCATGTTTAATTTTAATGTGTCACGTGATATACCGGCACAAAACTACGGATATTTATATAATATTATAGTTACTGTAGGTTTTTCCAGGCTATTTTTATTAACAGCTTTCTATCTTTATTGGATTCTGAAAAGTAAAACATTCGCCTATACCAAATATTCCTCAGGGTCCTTGGGTTACCTGCTACTGAACCCCGTGGGTTCCACAGAAACCAGGCTGAAAATCACTGATGTTTTGCATGTCAGTAATATTATTATTCTACCTTCATGTACACGTGTGCACCGTGTGAGGTTTCAAAACCTCTGTGCTGTACATTGTAACTTCATCTATGAAAAACTGGTTGGTTCATTAAAAGGTATCACAACCTACATCAAATCTACTTTTCACCTGGGCCAATATAGCTTCTAGGACATCAATTTACTGTACATTATTGTGCCGTCCAAAGTTATATAATCACATATCTACCACTTTACCTCGTTAGTGCTGTATCTGTTTTGTATTCTGTACCTAATGAATACAGCTACACCTATTACATCTCTTTCTTCTACCAGTGTGTGAGAGCGGGGAAGGGATCTATCGTCTGTTTCCTGCTCTGACTGATTGAAACTCGAACATTTAGATGATTAGAGCAGTGTGTGAAGTCTGATGGGATCATTACAAAAAATAGGTCAGCGGGTATGTTTTAGCGCTCATAATACATGCGCACAGATATATGGAAACATTGTAAATATTTTATCAATAAAATGTTCACACAAGATTCTCATTTGTAAGTAAATATATGTTTATTTATATAGTGTCACATAATATCCGCTGAGCTTTACAGAATTATAATACATACAATACATGCAGGTAATATGCAAAGTTTCTCAAGTGCGAAAAACAGGAAGTTACATGTAAGGTCCCCTCTGGTTCCCCTCCTCCACTCTCCCATTTCCCCCCTTACCTCCGATGGAGGGGGATGATGCCGAGAGAGCGACGGGTTCGCCTGCGGCTCCCTCCGCAGGGCGCCGCCATGTTGTGCGTGCGCACTCATGCACGAAGGTTCGCGCATGCACAGAAGCGGCGGATAGTTAGATAGGGGCCTTGCTGGTTCGCGCATGCTCAGGGCACCCCCGTGGCGGCCATTAGAGTCACGCATGCGCAGTGTCCTATGCGCACGCTGTCCCAATGTTAAGTAGGCAGCAGACAGACTACAACTCCAATGCTGCATAGGGAGAGGCTACCATGTGACTCACCACAACCAATGGGATGGCTGGGTTGCTCCTGGAAGGGAGGAAAGAGTACTGCATGCTGGGACACGAAACGGAGAGTCAAGACCTAAACCTTGAAGGTGCTGTGCTCCAGGGACTAGGCCAGAGGTTACCCCCAAGGGCACAGTTAGTCACCTGAGCCACAGTAGAAGTACACTACAGTATGTGTATGCTATAGGGAAATGCCCTATGTTAGGAACCCTTGCCACTATAGCAATAGTATGAGACATGCAGCAGGACATTGCCTGAAGGAAGTACAGCCTGTTGCAGAGGAGACTATTCAGAAAGAGAGACAGAGACTATTTATAGGGGTACACTCCAGTTGGGAAGCCCCTCCAGAGGCATCCGCCTAAGGATCCAAGTGGGAGGATAGCAGCAAATTGAAGCGCTGAGCACGCCATTGATCTGCGGATCCCTCCATTGTTTATCCTGGTATGGACTATGACCAGGGAGGTATTTCTAAGTGCACCACCGGGCCCCAACACAGGGAAGCGTGCTATCCCACACACACTCTTTGAGGGAGGGAATTGCTTGTGGACATTCAGGGGTTAAGTGCCCAGGCACTCCAGTACTTTGGGGGTTTCACCCGGGAGGTGTTATGGTGGGATGATAATCTGCTAGCTGTGTTATGTGAATGAGTTATACTCTATGCTTAGTAAATACTGTTATCATATAACCATGTGTAATTACTGTGTGTGTATTGGTTCCGGTGAGGGGCTCCTCCCACCACGCCGGGATCCCTTGCCGGTGGAGGCGCTGCACCAAGATACTAAGTATACCCCAGGCTCCCAGTGGCGGAGGCTCAAGCCACCTGTTAGCTTCACAGGTAAAAGCAGCATGCATAGTTTCAGTACCCAGGGGGTACAAGGGCTACATTTGGAGGCACTGCTGAGATTCAGACCCAGGGTGCCCGAACGCAATAAAAATGTCACTAGATTTCACGTTACCTTCCCGCCAAGAGGTGTACGCATGGACGGTAAAGAGGCAAGTCCCACCCTCCCAAACCCTTGCTGTAGGACAAGTTCCCGCCAACACCTCATCTTTTGAGATATGCTTAATACTAATGCAGTATCCAGGCCTACAGTAGAAGAGGCCAAAATCCTGGGTCACCGCACAGACACCAGCGGATTATGGTGCACTGTACTAGTCACTGGGGGATGTGAATTGTCAGCAGAAAGCGGCCCATCCAACTTGCGGCTCCACGGGGCCCTCAGCTCAGGGTGTCCTGTTATCTATCCTGAAATGCCAATCAAGCTAGAGCCCTGTAGCCCCATTACTGACTTGCAAGAGATTAGTATGCGCCTGTCCCCATCCCCTCCAGAAAGTAGTTGCGGACATGAGGTCAGTCTCTTATCCTGTGCTACAACTGCCACCCAAGTATACGGAGCTCCAGCCCCAGACCCAATAGGATGGGAGATATTCAACTGCTCACCCAAGCCATACAACAATTGGGTGGGGCCAAGCCTGAATCCCCTCCTCCGCAGCCATACCGCAAATTAAAACTCTTTTCAGGTGTAAAGCCTACTCCCACCGGTGAGTAGGCCTTTGAAGTTTGGAGAGAATATACTTCACAGGTACTGGAAGAATGGACCTGTCCGAATGCGGTGAAAAGACAAAGAATACTGGAATGTCTACGGCCCCCAGCGTCTACTACCATAAAGATGTATAAGGACCAGCATAAGGAGGATACGGCGCAACAGATGATGGATTCTCTTATCCGGGCCTACGGAAAGGAGGACGACGTGAGTGAGTTATGGACTAAATACTACAATCTCCGCCAGAAAGAGGGGGAAGACCTATCAGAGTTTATACAGGTGATCCAATTGATCTTGTGGGATTTACGTTCACGCAAAGTCATTAAGGCCTCAGGAGTGAATGAGTATAGGCACACTAAATTCCTGCAGGGAGCCATGCCCACACATCATATCGTAGTAATGATTAGATGCTCGCTACTAAAGGGGAACCCTGCAACGTTAGAAGACCTACTGGACGAGGTGAAGAGTCATGAGGCCTACACTAGGCTGCACACTTCCAAGAAGACTAAAGACTCTCACAAGGATGAGACTGTAACGAAAATTAGGGTAATCAGCGCATTAATAAAGGCAGTATGCTCGGCTGGTTACCCCTATTTCGCATTGGGGATGAAGGGGTTAATTTTATATGCACCATAAATGTACTGTTTTTCCCTCTGTCCTTTATTGTCCCAATTTTGCAGAATTGTATATATTTTTTTATTTTATTTTATAAAATGTTTTACCAGGAAGTAATACATTGAGAGTTACCTCTCGTTTTCAAGTATGTCCTGGGCATAGAGTTAAGACAAATAATACATGGTTACAAATACAGATGCATAAATGAACAAGGTATACATTATACATGTAGCCAGGTCCCCCTCTGCCTGTCGCCCATCCCTCACCTGGCTGGCGATCGCAGGTGCCGCCGAGCCCAATGGCGGAACCGTCGGCGATCGCAGGAGCAAGGGGCAGATGGGCACTGGCGCGGAGGTTGCCGGGGACTTGAGCGGCTGGTTGTTCGGGCCTCGGGCATGTCGCTAGGGCTCTCGGCGGCTCCCGTGCAGGGCGCCGCCATCTTGATAGTCTGTACATGCGCAGTAGGTTCGCGGCGGCCCCGAGGAGTTGTGCATGCGCAGTGGCAGCCCGCGAAACCCTAGCCAACCAGGGAAGGCTCTTGGATGGGACTACGAGTCCCATAAGCCCTAGGGGACCCCATGTGACGCCAAGGAGCCAATAGGGCTTCGAATCTCCCTGCAGAGGAGATTTTTGATACATTTCACGCGCTGAGGGAGCCCTCGTTAGTCTGGACCAGGAAGAGCTAGGGGAAGGAGGTGAGTGCAGGGGTCAGTGACCCACTGCATTAGGCCAGCAGCCCCCTAGGCCCCAGTTAGGTCCAGAGCCCCTTACAGTTTGTGGTGCTACAGGGACAGGCCCTAGGTTAGGGACCTTGCCACCTTAGTACTAGTGTTAGTTAGGGACACAGCGGACACTGCGCTACCCAAGGAGAGACTTGGGCTCAAGTCTGTGCCCAAAGAGACAGAGACTATCTCCAGGGTGGGATCGCCCCATGGCGGACCCTCGTGCGAGGAAGCACCGGATCACAGACGGGATCACCAAGCGGCAGATCCTTTTCGAAGTTGCTTGCAGGCCCGAGTGCAGGAGCGCTCAGCAGGTACCTTCATAAGTGCACCAACAAATCACCTACCCATATTATATTCTCACATAGTGGCAGCGCTGACCACGGGACAAAGGGGTTAACTGTGGACACGGTGTGGGGTACACGGTGGTGGGTGGAAGGTACCCACCTGGTAACACATAGGTTCCCACCCACACACACTATATCTGTGATTGGGATAGAGGGAATATCCGTTACATTTGGAGGCGCTGCTGAGATATCAGACCTGGGGTGCCCTATTCAAATCAGTATCATAAAAGATAAGCAACATGGTAATTCCCTCAAGTCAAGAGGTCCATGCTTGGGCCATCTCCTCCCGGGAACCACCTAGTTACGTCGTGGCCGTAGGGAATGTTCCAGCGTTAGTGGCGGAAAATGACATCCGGGACTCGCTGAGGAAGCTCCTAGGCCCAGATAAAGTATGGTACCGGGGCAGGGTGTTCGACTCTACTTTTAATTGGAGCGCCATACTATTCAATGTGGGGCGGGACATATGCCAAGAGAAGGCCCCGAACACTCTAGTAGCCCACGAGGCCCCGCCAGAAGGCTACCCCCTTATATACTCAAATTTACCAGTAATACGGGAAATGTTTTCATCAAGGGGCCCTACTCAGGTTCCAGATGAACCTTCCACCAGTACTTGGCCACCAACTGCACCAGTGTCAAGTACCCCAAACCGGGTAGACTGTCCCCCACCCAAAGTCTCCTTTACTCCAAGCGCTCTCACGGGAGCCACTAGTTGGGCTGACAGTCCGCCCCCTTCACCAGCACCCGCTCCCCGTGGGATGAACTCCCGGCCTATCAGAGACAGTAGGGTAACTAATGAAGGTTCCATAATGGGGGTGACGCTACCCCAATTCGTAGAGGCCATCACCATGGCCTCCAAGTCACAAAGTTACCGGAAACTCAAAGCCTTCTCGGGAGTACTTCCAATACCACGGGGGAGGAAGGGATAGACCCTTGGAGGGAGAATGTGTTAAAAGTCGTAGAGGAATGGTCATGCACTGACACAGTGAAAAGGCAGCGTATCAAGGAGTGTCTTAGGCCTCCAGCTTCTACCATTATAACCATCCACAGGGACCAACACCCAGAGTTGACGGCGTTGGAGATGGTGGAATTCCTGCTGGAAGCGTACGGACTAGCAGAAGATGAAGGAGCGATCTGGACAAAGTACAAAAATCTCTATCAGAAGGAGCGGGAGGACTTGTCGGCCTTTATACACCGCCTGCAACTGGTCTTGGGAATCCTACTCAATCGTAAGTTGATTCCTGCCTCTGGGATGGATGAGGCGCTTCGTAAGCAGTACCTGCGGGGATCAAGCCCCACTCACCCCATAGCCAATATGCTCCTCAGCAAACTAATGGAAGGGAGTCCCCCTACGTTCACTGGATTGCTGCGCCAGGTGAAAATTCAGGAAGCACATGCTTTGTTACACTCTACCGCAAAACCCAAGAGCCCCTCCGTCTCAAAGGGAAAGGGGTCTATGGAGAAGAAGGAAGAGTCTGCCGACCCGTCCAAGGGGTACCAGCCAAAACCCTCTGACAAACCACCTTCCCCATCCAAGGTTCGTCCAGAACGCCGCAAGGTTGTGTGCTATAACTGCGGTAAGAAGGGGCACTTCTCCAGTGACTGTCCAGAGAGGGAGGAACCACCAGAGGAGAAACCTCCTAATAGGGGAAATTCTGTCCGGTCAATTGTCTGCCGCGTACAGACGGCGGAATCTGACACAGGACCCCCTACGGGTTCCGAAGCGGTCCATCCTGATGCCGGCCCCAGTGATGACGCCTTACCAGGGGAGGCTTACAGTCAAGTAGGTCCGTCGGCCATCGTGCGGGTTGTACTGGAAGGGATCTATGCCTCTGTCCTACTGGACACCGGGTCCCAAGTGACCATAATATACCGCAAGTTCTATGACCAGCACCTCCCCCACTGCCCCCTGCGGTCGGCCGAACATATGAAAGTGAGGGGGTTAAGTAACGAAGACTACCCCATCGACGGGATTGTAAGGGTTCAACTGGAAATACTCCAATTGAACACCGGCAAGAAACACCCCATGCATGTAGCCGCAATGGTATGCCCGGAGCCCCAAGACCAGTGCAAATATCCGATCATGTTGGGAACCAATATTGATATAGTACAAGCGGTAATCAGAGCCTACCTGAAAGAGACCAATGAGTTGCCGATGGCCAATCCGCTCCTCGATCCCGTTTTACGAGAAGAGTGCAACCGGGTATATGCCTTGGAGCGTCACGGGGACCTCTACAATCGTCAACGCGGACTGACGACCATATTATCAGGGGGAGTGCAACGTATGGTCGTCTGGTGCTGTTATCCCGAGCGAGATGAGAATGATCAGCTTTTCTCTCTGGAGAGTACCCCCGAGGAAGAGGTTCAGAGAGGGTATAGGGTACCACCCGAAGTGAGAGAGTGGACGACTAAAATCCCTCTACGAACTTACGTATATGTGCAGAATATCTCCCCATTCCCGATGGACCTTGATGCAGGACAAAGTCTGGGTTGCATATGTCCGGTTAGCCCTGAGGAAACAGCGCCCCAGGTCAATGCTGCTGCAGTGGGTGAGCGATTAGTAGATCTGGACTTCAACTTCAGCGAGTCAACGTTGCCCACTGAGTGGAAAGAGCGGCTGACAACCAAGTTGAATAAACGACGGACTGTGTTCTCCACAAGTGACAAGTAGAAGAACAATGTTCAAATATAGTGCTCAAGTGAAATGCTCTGTAATTAACAATGATTTCTTGATTGAAGGGAATAGGCTGGGCTATAAGGTATAAGTGATTGGGTATATATGGGTGGGCGTGTGTAGTCTGTGACCTGAATAAATGTCCTGGTGAGTGTGGGTGATGGAGATATATGAGCCCCACCCCCTCACTGCCATTGTGGACTGGTACTGACACTAGTAAAACACACACCAATAAAATACCTCTATGTACTGTTTAAAGGTACAACTCACGTGACCTTGCCCATGTGCCTTCTGGAAAGCGTGCTCCTGCTGGTAGAAATTATTCGGGTAGCCACAGTGTAGAAGTGCAAGCGCACCAAGCGATAACTGATCCACGGGACAGCAGCAGTATAATGAAAATAAAAGTTCTTTATTGAGAAGTCATGGTGCAGACAGGTATGGGTGCAGGAAAAAAACCTCTGTCTCTAACGCGTTTCACGCCTTGCTGGCGCTTCGTCGGAGAGTACAGTGTGGTGTGCTGTGGTTGCCCTCTTATAGAGATCCCAATTATCATAATTTGAGACCTCCGTGTAAAATTTATAAACCGGAAGTGACGTGACTCACTTGGTATACCGGAAGTGACGTATCGCGACATGCGAGTCACTGTTATTTACCGGCTGGGTATGGTATTAGATAGCGCGTCTTCTAACCTCATGGGGAGGGGTTATCTGGGAGTGTGGAGGTAAAGCAAAGCCAAATCTATCCGTATTTCGGCTGGGTATGGTATTAGATAGCGCGTCTTCTAACCTCATGGGGAGAGGTTATCTGGGAGTGTGGAGGTAAAGCAAAGCCAAATCTATCCGTATTTAGATGTAAACTAAACCGGAAATGACGTGTCGCTATGGGACATATTTTTAAAATTTTTTTTTTTTTTTTTAAATGAGCTAGCAGCCCTTGTTTCCCGCTGCTGGCGGCCCTGATCGCGGCGCCCCTCTAGCCAAGCCGCGGCGCACAGTTTGGGAAACACTGCTGTACCTGATTCGGCAGTCTGTGGTAGCAGACGTGAAGGTTTTGATAGCTGTGAAGCGTGGCCCCAGAGCAGGTTGAGGATTAGAGGATTAGGTGTTGCAAAAGCAAAGAAACTCAGTGAGGGGTGGGACAGTGTGGAAGTATTAGGGCATTGGTGTTGGACGCAGGCCAATGAGAGGTGTGCGGGGGCGGGCATTGGACGCAGGCCAATGAGAGTCAGTGAGGGGTGGGACGCAGGCCAATGAGAGGTGTGCGGGGGCGGGCATTGGATGCAGGCCAATGAGAGTCAGTGAGGGGTGGGACGCAGGCCAATGAGAGGTGTGCGGGGGCGGGCATTGGACGCAGGCCAATGAGAGTCAGTGAGGGGTGGGACAGTGTGGCATTGGTGTTGGACGTAGGCCAATGAGAGGTGTGCGGGGGCGGGCATGGCCTGAGCAGGAGTGACAGGCCCAAGGTCCAATGCGATTGACCCTTGGGACGCAGACATACAGTGATTTCACAAATATATAGTAGATGAAAAAGAAAAGCATTGTATAATACTGTATAAAAATGCAATAAAAACAAAACAGACACTCAGAATCTCACTCACAGATTTTTTGCACTTTGTACACAAGGGGCACTCGTAGTCCCTCAGCACCCTGGGCTAGAAGTCCTTCTGATCCTACATGGCATCGTCGGCATCTGCGTGCCTCCAGACGCTGGCATAGTAGTTACTGGTATGCAGGCCACATCGTGGTTCGCGTCTTGGCTCCGCCTTAAATGATGACGTTATACGCTACTCTACAGCTGATCGTTAGAATCTCTTCCATAGGATCCTGGATAGCCGGCAGTCGCTTCCCAGCAAAGGCAAAGCGAAATAGCTCCCCCTACGCCTTTCACAAAATCACAATTTGCTTCCTCAGGGGTATGTAGTCCATCATAAAGTGTCTGTGATTGCAATTTTAATTGGAAACCTTTCATTGCAGTTTACTGTGCCTCTAGGGTACCTGAAGCCAATTTCATCAGGTGTTAACACTTCAACAAGAAGTGATTGTGATGCTCCACTATCGACCAACATATACACACCATCCTCAATCAGGTTCTAAATAGATAGAATATTAATATAATGGTCAGTGTAACTAGTTATATAATGAGCAACTATTAACCCTACTTTTAAATAATAAGTGCCGGGGTCTTTTAGAGCAAAGCACAACAGAAGTGAGCGTCACGAGGCTACATAGGATTATGTTGAGCAAAGCATGAAAGCAACCAGGAAATATTTAAAAGGCATGACTAGCCAATGAGGACAGGGGGCAGAGCATAGGTGCGGCCCCAGCGGAGGCTGGGATAGGCTGCAGGAGACAAGGCAGGAATCAGGCTACTTGCCACGCAGCTGGGGATTGTTGCACATCATCGCGTGTGCGCGCCGTGCGGGAGAGATGTGCGACGCGTGCGGGGGGCAGGGTCAGGCTATGTGCGGAAGCTAGAAGAGCTGCGGGTGTGCACGCGCTCTAATGATAGCGGGGGTGCACGCATGGGCAGGAACAGTGGCCGCTGAGGCAGCAGCAGGTAAGGAGGGAACACGTCGCAAAGGACGTGTTCCCCGATTCCTTACACTCAGGCTCTATCTCCAACCCCTGGATATCACCTGCGGTGTCCCGCAAGGCTCTGTTCTGCAATCATTTTTCATTATTCATTTTTGATAATTTAATTTCTCTTTTACAACTTTTGTTACATTCCTTATAATTCTGATACAGTATGTTGCGCAGACATATTGGATTTATCAGCTCAGGACTTTTTCTCCCCAGGGTTTGAACCTAGACTTTGACCAACGTGATGTCGCACGGCGTCGTATTACCATGGTAATGCAGTCATTACGTAATTTGGCGTCGCGGGACACTGTGTGACATCATTTGTAACATCCCCTGCGTCATTTGACTCTTGATTTTGTCGGAGAAGTAGGGTGGAAGAACGAAGGCGGCTGGCACAGGTAAGTCCTTCCCATTAGGTCTGATAGGTTCAAGGGCGTGGCAAAAGCCACCCTTCTATCTCTCCTCTTCCCCCATCCCTTCCCCCCTACTTCCCCCCCCCTCTCACCACCCTCCCGCCTCCCCCCACCCTCCACCCCTTCCCCTCCCCCCCCCACCCCCCGCCCCTCTCTCTCTCCCCCCTCTCTCTCTCTCCCCCTCCAATGGCTTGACAAGGGCTAAAAATACACATACACTGCACTACAGTACATGAAAATTAATTTCACAGATAACACAGGACATAACCCAGCAGAGGAAGAGCGAGACGATAACACCAATGATGTATCATGCGCACTTCCCGAAGAAATGGCAAAGGCAGCAACATTCGTGAAAAATAGAAAGGCTCCAGCGGAAGATGGATTTACAACAGAAATCATGAGACAAGCTGGGGAAGAAGCAGAGAAAATCATTGCAAAACTATCTACATGCTGATTGATAAACCAGGAAAATTCCAGAACAATGCCACACCGATGTAGTCCTAGGGACGGTCTCACTCTCCTTACGAAAGTCCATTCTTTGCTGCATGTTCATATCATGGCTTGAAGGGCATCTCCCATCATTATGGACACTGTTGCACATCCCTGATCAAGGCCTTCATGGGTGTTACCATTCCTCATAGCTTATCCTTTGGCACAGATGTAAACTTTTTAAAGAATAGTTGTGATACATCCTCTTCAGCCCTATGGTTTTATCAGTGTGGGGCCCAGGTGGCTTTCACTTTCCTGACTTTGACTTACTTTGTAGCGCACAAACAAAAAAGCAATGCACATTACAATTAAAACAACACAAAGCTAAAATGCTGATTGAGTTCCTATATATCATAATAATAACTGTTTACCTTGATTTGACATTTAAGAACAATAATTAAAATACTGTAATAGTATACAGTACTCTTTATTAGTTTAATATGGTTCATCTGAGTAAGGAAACCTCAGAACCTGTCTAATAAAGACATAATCAAAGCTAGGGTTTAGAATGTTTCGTCCATAGGCAAATACCTTTTCTCCGCCCTGGCCTCCTCCTCCTGCAGCGTCCCAAAGTCACATGACGACATGTTTCCATGATAATGGGACGCCATGTGATGTCACGTTGTCATGGCAATGCATCGAAAGCGGGGTCTTTGTAACCATACCAGCAGCCCCTCTGAAATTTGCCCCCCCCCCCCCTTGATTTCACCACCCTAAGCCTGGGCCTAGTTGGCCTTTGCGTAAATACAGGCCTGCTTGTGAGTACATTCACGTCTCAGACAGGTCTGCAACACAGCTTTTGTCTTTCATTATCTCTTAGCATTCAGTGCTTCCATTGCAGCCATGGATTCTGGGAAATTAAATGGAAATGA
The DNA here is from genome assembly GCA_036426205.1 of Ascaphus truei. Taxonomy (NCBI): domain Eukaryota; kingdom Metazoa; phylum Chordata; class Amphibia; order Anura; family Ascaphidae; genus Ascaphus; species Ascaphus truei. The sequence continues at coordinate 4,276,923 of CM071572.1, forward strand.
GTACTGAAACTTGTCCTGCATTTGTTGAAGCAAATTCTGAACCACATCATGTCCATTTTAATTTGGACCCCTATAAGCATATGAATGCCGTATTACACAGCTCTTCAACACAGATAGGGTTAAAGCAGTGCATAGCCATGCAATGACCTGGGAAGAAGCAACACCACTTTTGGACACTAGGTGGAAAAGTAAGACTGTGCTAAAATCAGATCATTCTAGGAGCATTTGCATGTCTCAGACAGGTCTGCAACCCTGTCTTTCCCCATTATCTCTTAGTAAACATTGCTTTCACTGCCGCCAAGGATTCTGGGTAATGAAATGCAAATGAGAATAATGTCACTCTTTACTCCTTCATCCATTTTAACATGGAACACAAAAAAACGTCTGCCTGCTGTATTACACAGATTATCAGCACAGCGTGGGCTAAAGAAGTGCACAGCCATTTAACCTACTCACAGACAGCTATTTCAACCATTTTTTGATCATGTCCATGTTAAAATTTACAACCTATTTATCATAGCTGGTTTATGCTTTTAGAATCATCAGTCCTGCAATGTGAAGCTGATAAAGGCTAAATGCTCCGCCCGTTTCGGTAACGCTACCACCATCAATAACCTGAGACCACACATAACGTTGGAAGAAAAATGGTCACAGTTTTATTTTAAAAGCACCTGTTATAACCCACCAGCCGAGACCCCGCACATGTTCCTGCACCGAGACCCCGCACATGTTCCTGCACCGAGCCCCGCACATGTTCCTGCACCGAGACCCCGCACATGTTCCTGCACCGAGCCCCGCAAAACATCCCAACCGGCCCTGGCTGGGAATTCCGTTAGCTCTGACTTCCACCTCTGGAATACCCTTCCCTCTTACTATTTGGCTGCTTGGGTGGGGACCCAGGCCCATTACCTGCCCCTCCAAGCCAGCCATACCCCACCATGGGGGAGAGGGGTCAGCCGACCCCCTAGCTCACATCCACCAGCCCGTCGCATTCCTTATGGAGCCGACGTCCCCATGCTGGAGCCTTTACCTCTTCAAAATAGTTACGAAAACAGTTACAAGAAGTACTATTATACCCCTAGCAGTGCTCAGGCCATTAGATGTCACACAATGCGAGCTTCCTCTGCAACCATGTGTTAGAACGATGTATACAGGAGGGCCCCGGGCATGCGGCGAGTTCCGTTCTAAGGGCCCGCCACAAAGCGAAAATCGCCGGAAAGTGTGACCGGTGATTTTTGGTGTGTGCGCTTGCGCAAACCGGCAATTCCCCCTTCTGCATGTGCGCACCCTCGGCAACCACCTGTTCTGCACACGCGCACCTTCGGCAACCAGCCGTTCTGCACATGCGCACCCTCGCAAACTACCCGTTCTGCGCATGCGTGACCTCGGACTTCCCGGTTCTGCGCATGCGCAGACAGGGCGGCCCCCTTCTCGGTACCGCCGTATCAACGGATCGCCGAAAAGCGGGGCGCCGAGAAGCAGGGCGTTGATGTATACTGTTTCCTATTGTCTATTAATCACAAACGGGATTATGTATTCAAGTCTCCCTGTTGAAAAACTGGTGTAAGGTTTGGGTACAAAAAAGTAGAAATGGGCAACACAGAGTGTTTAAAATGAGAACATTCCATTATAATATCAAATCCCAAACCATGTGGATAATAATCCCACATGTGGCTTCACTGGAAGAAGATGATATGCCTTTAAAGTTGGTGCAGATGCTCCCATCCAACAAATGGTTAAAATAAGCACTTACATAAAGCTGCCTGCAAACACTTACTTACTGTTATTGGTCCAAGTCTAAAGTTGACAAGTTCATGTTCTTCCCTTGTATTCGCCTCTTCATTTTTGTCAACGCCTTCCTCCCTCTCTTTAGGAACGAGAAGAGCACAAACATTCCTCCCTTTCTCTGCTACTAATGGATAAATAAAAAAAAGCATCTGGGCTGGGTTTAACATTGAGGCTCCGGCTGCATAATTACTGTATCACCCAGAGCTGCACACACTGCGCCTAGAACTTCTCACAATGAGGTCCCTTCTGCAAGTTCTCTGTGTCCTCTCCACTCTGGCAGCAACAGGTAAGTTTGTTTCTATTGTGTTTTTGTGCCTTTTAACTCGTTGAAGGGGCAGATTACTAGAAAACGTTTATAACATAGGTGGTTATTCCCTTTGTTCTTGGAGCTGCACTTAAAAACTACTGTATGGTTTGTGCTCCGTGCAATAAAAAAAGTTGCTGAAAACTAGAAGCTTATGACATGAGATTAGAAGTTCCTGGTACCCTGTACAGGGTAATATTTCATTTGAATTGAGCATTGAATAGCCTATGTTAAAAAAACAAAATCTAGAATTTCATAATAATTTATTAGAGCTTAATGTACACTACGGTTCCTGAAGACAAGTCATTTTTATTTACCAAATAAAAAAAAACACTCACAATTAGTAATACTGTATATTAAAGAAAATGCAAACCGTGCAATCATTAATCGTAACAGTTACATAGTTATAGTTACATACAGTAGTAGATGAGGTTGAAAAATGACATACATCCATCAAGTTCAACCTATACTAAATTAAGATGACGGATACTTTATGCTATATTTGTAATTACAGTATATAGAGCCAGAGGAAGGCAATCAAAAAACCCTATTGAAATATTATCCAATGATATCTCATAAAGGGGAAAATAAATTCATTCCTGACTCCAAGAATTAGCAATCAGATTACTCCCTGGATCAACATTCTTCCCATGTATACTTATTTGGTATATCCCTGTATACCTTCCCTTTCTAAAAAGATGTACAACCTTTTTTTAACAAATCTATTGTATCTGCCTTCACAGTCTCCATGGGTAATGCATTCTATATTGCAACTGTCCTTACTGTAAAGAACCTTTTCCTTTGTTGCTGGGGAAATCTCCTTTCCTCCAACCTGAAGGGATCACCCCGTGTCCTTTGTACTGCCCGTGGGATGAATAGTTCTTTTGAAAGCTCCTTGTCCCCAAATATATCCATATATAGTGTATATATCATATCCCCTCTTAGACGTCTCTTTTCTAATGTAAACAAATGCAATTTAGCTAGCCTCTCCTCGTGAATCAGATTATCCACCCCCCTTTATTAATCTAGGTAACAATAGTAAGTAGAAAAAGGAGCATAGCGATCATGGGAACTGAAGGGGACTGCCACCTATGCTCCTTTTTCTTCTTCCTATTGTTACTCCGATTCCACCACGCCGAGATGTCGGAATGTACTTACCTGTCATTACGGGTCCGTGAGTACCTTGTTTCATATATGTAGCTAACACAAATAGAGAAGTGAATCTCACAAGATCAATGCATCAGAGTTATCAAAGAGTGATAACGCGCTATTTTTAGCGCGAAACTGGTCAGAGGTTGCACTGTATACCACCATGATGTCTGCCAAGCAAGAAAAGTTATTTTTAACTGCACATCTTGCCTAAGCCCCAGATTTTTAGGAACTGCTGTGCTCCGTTTTTTCCTGCTTCTGGATCTCCCTTCGTTTTTCATATGATATGATTGACTTGAAGATTTGCTGCACATCAGCAGGATTGGATACTTGCTTATCACACTAGGGGTTCATTCTGGTCCTGGGTTCTGCTGGTGGGGCCATTTGTGGGGTTGTTGGCTATTCCCTTTTGCTCATCTGTCTCTGTACTCTGTGGATCATTTGGATCAATATCCTGCGGCAGCCTCAGTCTTGCTTACGGGCTCTCGACACCCTGTTTCCCTATAAGGGTATATAGTCCCTCCTGCTTCATTATTTCAGTCCAGGGGTTTGTAACACCTCATCTGAGGTCTTTTCTCTAATTTCTGCAATCCCTTTATTAATCTGGTGGCTCTTCTCTGCACTTTTCTAGTTCCATAATGTCTTTTTTAATGTTGGTGCCCAAAATTGTTCTCCCATGAATGTATTTGTTAAATGTCCTTTTTCACGCCTTTTCTATGGATTTACTCCAGCATAAAAGAATTCAGGATTCTTGTTGTTGCACACAAAAACAAAATGTTTATTTTGAAAATAATTACTTATGGGGAATGAGGGGGGAAAGGATAGAGAGCTCTAGCTACTGTCTGTGGTTAGGTGCCAGGGGTGAGAGGATCATTAAGCATACAGAGACATTTGCCTAGACAAGTGAAAGTACCCCTTTGGAACAAGCACTCATGATTATAGTGATACAGTAATTAAAAAAGTAACCTTTATTAGTGTCTGTGGGTAAAATAAGTGAAATACTAAACACTCAACACATTAAAAACACGTATTAAACTTAATGTCTCTGAGTATGAATCATAGACTGATGAAGATAGTGGTTGAAGGGATATGTGTGACTGGCACCATGTGCAATAAAATCAAAACAAAAAAGAATTTAATATTGTTATTGTAGAATGAATAGGGTGCCTCAGTGTGGTGTTGTATATTGTAGATGAAAGGGTCTGGTGTGTGTCACGTCAATAAAGAGTCAATCACACCACTTTCAAACCACATTGATTAATATGTGGTTCTCTGACAGTATGCAGGTTGTAATATATTAAGTACTTTCTTGCTGACCAACATGATCAATGTTGAGTGTGGCCTGGTTGGAATCAATTGTCAGAGAAACCAACAAGAGGTAATAAATATCCTTCAATACAACGCTGATGAAGTAAAAGTATCAAAAAAGGGAAGGCTACTACGTAGCTAGGGGTGGTGAGGCTAGATTGTGGAGACTATTGGTTATGGTAATCTTATATTGTTTCCCCCTAATCAGTAATTATTCCATATTATATAGCCTCAAATGAGCTCAACAAAATTTACTTAATAAATAAATAAATAGTGAGATAAATAACTGCTCAGTCCCCTGGAAGGTAGCCAGTGTGTCATAGGAGAGGCTAGCTGATATCCCTAAAATAATGAAGCCAATTATATTATATAAATCAATCACCTACCTATACCATATATAGAGGTCTGCAGATATAGAGTGAACTTTATTTTATAGGCAGCTGAAGTTAACCCCTTATAATTGGCTTCATTATTTTAGGGATATCAGCTAGCCTCTCTATGA
>CM071572.1:4286685-4316425 GCA_036426205.1 Ascaphus truei
AGGAAATCCAAACAGCAGGAAAAACAGAGCACAGCAAAAAAGCAGCAAGGGAGGGCTTCAATACAAAGCTGAGTTTTAAAACCAATTTAATGAAAAGACAACATGGCATACAAAGGTAAGTACACTTATCGCTTTCACGCCTAGCTGGCGTTCCCTGATGACGCCAAGCTAGGCGTGAACGCGTTAGAGTGTACTTACCTTCGTGATGCCATGCTTGTTTTTCCTTAAATTGGTTTTAAAACTAGCTTAGTATTGTAGCCCTCCCTTGCTGCTTTTTTGCTGTGCTCCGTTTTTCTGCTGTATTGGATTTCCTGCCTTCTACTCATCACATGAGGCACGCCTACGGGGAAGGACTTTCACTATGTGAGTACTGATACTATTATACATAACTGTGGCTACAGTTTGTACTATTTTGTTGGACATTTAATACCATTCATTGTGCGGGGCATTAATAGCTCTAGGGAGGATGTCCAACTCGGAAGAGAACCAGTTAAGGGCTGCATCAACAGCCACTACCTGCATTATCAACCAGAACACTTAGTTTGACTTCCCAGACTTGAGCACGATTTGCAAAAATGTACCAGACACCATATACCAATAGTTCCTTTCGTCAAGCAAGTCCACATGTGTACAAAATAATACATTGTGACTTCTTAAACCATATAGTGGTAGCAACCAATTCATAAATATTGTTCTTTCTCTGGAAACAAATTATTAGTAATAGTCAGCTGGTTTATGAAACCTTATTTTTTTTCGAGGCGGCCTCTGGAGTGGACTCCTATAGACGCGGGGGTTAACCAGCGTTGCTTGTGGCAACCTACGTTTTGCACCCCAGGTTTGACGTTCCAAACGGTTATGTGGAAACAACCCGCAAATGTGACTCAGGTAAAACATATATGCCCTGGTGATTGACACTGGGGTAAACCAGAGGGTTCATCCTTGGATTTTTCAGGTTGGGCTAGTCTTGTGAGTTGGAGACCGGTCGCGTGGTCGGTACCTGGGAAGCCCGGCTTTTTCCATTGTTTCTTATAGAACGTGAGCACTGTTTTCACATGCGCTGTCACCTTTCTCCTTCTGATCGGCTCCTGCCCCCCGGATAGTGCCACTGCAGAACGGCATGGAGAGGTTTCACCTCCACTTACCGGTTCTATTGATTTCATCACCTGTGCGGTATCTGGCTGTGCGTCACTTCAGGCTGAAGGAGCAGGCTATATTAAGCAACACCTGTAATAGAATAACACACTCTCTGATTAAGCGCCAAACCAGGCGTGAAACGCGATAGAGTGTACTTACCTTCTGTATGCCATGCTGTCTTTTTCATTAAATTGGTTTTAAAACTAGCTTTAGTATTGTAGCCCTCCCTTGCTGCTTTTTTGCTGTGCTCCGTTTTTCCTGCTGTATTGGATTTCCTGCCTTCTACTCATCACATGAGGCACGCATACGGGGAAGGACTTTCACTTAATGTGAGTACTGATACTATTACTACATAACTGTGGCTACAGTTTGTACTATTGTGTTGGACATTTAATACCATTCATTGTGCGGGGCATTAATAGCTCTAGGGAGGATGTCCAACTCGGAAGAGAACCAGTTAAGGGCTGCATCTAACAGCCACTACCTGCATTATCAACCAGAACACTTAAGTTTGCCTTCCCAGACTTTGAGCACAGATTTGCAACATGTACCAGACACCATGATACCAATAGTATCCTTTCGTCAAGCAAGATCCACATTGTTACAAAATATATACATTGTGACTTCTTAACCATATAGTGGTAGCACCAATTCATAAAATATTGTTCTTTCTCTTGGAAAACAAAATTATTAGTAATAGTCAGCATGGATTTATGAAACCTTATTAATTTATTTGAGGAGGTAAGTAGGAATTTAGACCAGGGTAAAAGCAGTTGATGTGGTCAACTTAGATTTTGCAAAGAGTTTTGATACTGTTCCAAACGAGGGTAATGTAGAAAAAAAGCAAATTGGACTCAGTAAAAATATATGCACCTGGATTGAAAACTGGGTAAACAACAGAGGGTTGTCATAATTGGAACTTTTTCAGGTTGGGCTAAAATTGTGAGTGGAGGACCTCAGGGATCGGTACTGGGAACCCTGCTTTTTAAATTGTTTATTAATGACCTTGAAGTTGACATAGAGAGCAAAATCTCCATCATTGCTCATGACACTAAATTGTGTAAGTTAGAAGAATCAGAGCAGGATGTAATTTTTTTCCAGAAGGACTTGAAGAGAATCGAAACGTGGGCAGGTAAACGGCAGATGATGTTTAAACTGTTAAATGTAAGGTTATGCATTTGGGAAACAAGAATAAACAGGCAACTTACATAATAAATGGGTATAAATTTGAGAAATCTTTGATGGGGAAGGATTTAGGAGTGCTTGTAGACAGCAGGTTTAGCAATAGTGCCCAAAGTCATGCAGTAGCTGCAAGGGCAAACAAGATCGTATCTTGCATTAAACAGGCAATGGATGGAAGGGAAGTAACCATAAGACCACACCTTGAATATGGAGTATAATGTTGGGCACCACTCCTTAGAAAGACGTTATGGAATTAGAGAAAGTGCAGAGAAGTCACCAAATTAATCAAGGGGATGGATAATCTGATTTATGAGGAGAGGCTTGCTATATTAGATTTGTTTATATAGCCTAGTCCTCTGGCTACTATCTTTTCTTTGGCCCGAACAGCATAAGTCCTGTTAGACACAGGTAATGTGTGGGGATAAGCTTTCTCATGGAGTCCTAGCTTGTTGTTGCAGCCTGGATACACTGTTGCTGTATCCATGGGCGGGCCTAACAACAACCAGAGAGTGTCATCCCTGGGGAAGATACTGGTTGGGTCACATGCCCGTGATGTGATGCCTGTCAATATCAGACCTGCCCTGTTCTGGGACAGGGTTACAAGCACCTCCCCTGGGGTACATAAGCTGACACTCTCCCAGAAGTCAGGAGCTCTCTTCCCTCCCCCTGTGGAGTGGAAGCACAACAATGGTTCTTTACAGTAAGGACAGTTACAATGTGGAATTCATTACCCATGGAGACAGTGATGGCAGATACAATAGATATGTTCAAAAAAGGTTGGGCATCTTTTTAGAAAGGAAAGGTATACAGGGATATAGCAAATAAGTATACATGGGAAGGATGTTGATCGGGGGAGTAATGTGATTACCAATTTATGGAGTCAAGGAGGAATTTATTTTTCTCTTATAAGATATAAGGGATGATATGTCACTGGGGTTTTTGTTTGCTTTCCTCTGGATCAATGTACTGTAAGAACAGATATAGGATAAAGTATCTGTCGTCTAAATTTAGCATATGTTGATCTTGATGACATATGTCCTTTTTCAACCTCGTCTACTATGTAACTATCTAAACTGCTTGGGCTATATTAAAGGAGATACTAAATATGGAATGAAAATGTTATGGTACCGATCAAATGAAGTGTAAGGTTTCACATTAGAAGGTGAGGTGGGGGGAGTTCAGTTGTTAAACTAGAACAAGTTCCCCCAGATTTACTAAAGACATTATAGTTTACAATGGGATTTTTACTTAGTGAGCCAAGTATGTGTAATCCTTAATCAGTTTGCATGTAAAGTACACAGCATTGCTCTCAACTGAAGAAAGATTAGCAAGTGATGTAAATGAGTGATATAATATACGGAAATGATTCTGCCTCTTACTGAGCCTGCAACTAATGACATTTTTATCTTTCAGGTTATTCTCTCTCATGTACACAGTGTGTGGCTTTGAGTGGTACATCCTGCACAGGTCCCTCTATAACCTGTCCAGCTAATAAAGTTTGCATGGCTGCGTACTCCGTGACCACAGCAGGTATGTTGTACCGTGTACTGTATGTCAATTACTTTAAAGCATTATTGATGTTCTTTTATTTCAGAGGAAATAAAATTAGATATATTTTATATCAGTCAATGGGACAGAAAACAAGACTGAAAATGTTAAGTTACAGTGAGATCTCTTTGAGAAACTGGAACAGTTTTAAAACCCTGTGACAGAATAATAATAATAATAATAAGATACGTAATTCTGAGGAAATAGCCAGGGACTCATTATATACAGTACATAGCCATTATTATATGTGTTAACATTAAACTTGTGTAAGAACTGAGTAACTATTTCACTACTTAGTGGGTTAGATATGTGCTGTATCTTTGTCAATTAATAGGAATTTTTTTTCATACTTTCTCTATAGGCGGGGTGGAGATAAGTAATGTCTTTGGCAGAAACTGTGAGTTACAAAACAAGTGTGGACTATCTGGGAGTGTAAACGTTCCTAACGGCAAGATCAAGATGGGCACCTCCTGTTGTACCACTGACAACTGCACTCCATCCATGCCTACCTGTAAGTGCCTCAGTGTCTTTTACCTACTGTACCTGTCTGTGCTACCTCCAAGAATCCACCAATCTCTGCCATATTCGTATCCTTTCCTTCTGTGCTACTTACAGTATTCCACCTGTCTTGAAATACTTGATTGTTGATTACATTTACAGTACCTACATACCTGAACTTGTTACTGTGCAAACTCTGTGTAATTTATGGTATATATTGCTGTTTTTATTTACTTGATGTACCTAGCAGGTAATTACAATACGGTTTATCATTATTACCAATGTCAACTCACTGGTTATTTACACGATAATTTCAGAAACGACCTCATATTAGTTGGGATCATTTAATGTTACTGCACAGTAGTGTCACTACAGTAGTATACACTGTAATCTCACTACACAGTTATATCTCACTGTCTCACTGCAGTACAAGGACGGCAAAGACAATGACCACTTCTTCAAACTATATTGGATACGCGCACTTACAGCTGTTGATATCAATCTTTGATATCACAATATATGGGCCACAGGTAGAGATGGGCGAATCCCCCTCCCCAAATCTATTTCCTAGATTTTCTCACATTTCCCCCCCAAAATCCATTTTGCAGTGTACAAACCGCGAACGGTTTTGGTCAGTTTCAATCTGCGCAGATTAATCAAAATCCGCCTCTGGATACAACCGTTAACAAATTTGTAGAATTCAATCCGCGGATTCAGCAATTCTTAAGAATCCTCCAACAAATTGCTGAATCCGAAGAATTTGCTGAATCCGAAGAATTTGCTAAATCCGAAGAATTGCTGAATCCGTGGACAGGACTCTGCAAATCTGTCCACGGGTTGCAGAATTCACAGAGTGTATTGGTGATAATAATACAAGATCTGTAAAACGCGAATTGCCCTTTTTGAGATTAATCCACGGAAATTCACGGACCAAAGGAACCGGACGATCCGCTACAGATTCAAATCTGCCAAACAAATTCGCCCATCTATAGCCATGGGGTAATCTTAAATCAACAATTTTTTTGCAAATGTTATTATTATTCTTATTTCTTCTATCATGGTAAATTCAGTGCTGTGTCAAATAAATTGTGTTAATAATGTAACCCATATCCCCCCCCCCCCCCCAATCGCAGATAGGGTGTAGGTGAGGGGATCTATATTCATTACCCAGTGTGGTGCTTTACCTGTTAGGCTCACAGGAGGCCTAAGCCTCCGCCACAGAGAGCCTGGGGCACGTATGACACAATATGAATAACCTCGTACTTGGTGCAGCGCCTCCACCTGCGATGGCTCCCACCAGAGGGGGAGTGGTTCCTCGCAGGAAATATATATCACTCCACACACAGTAGATAAAACAACCAATGACTTTACTTGTAGCAACCATAAGCTTCATATATCAACAGGTGTCCCTCCCTAGAGGAGACACTGACTACTGCATCTCGCAGGACGCTACCTCCACCTCCACCGGATGAGACCACCCAGTGTCCCGTAACCCCACACAGTATCACCCCACCCTCAAGTGAGATAGATATGTGTGACTGCGCAGCCACTATGTCCCGTGTGAATATGATATGACTCGTTGGTGAACGTGTAGATTACCTGCCGGGCACTCTGGTGCCCGGGCCTGCCAAGGAACTTCACAAAGGATCCTGATGTCGACTTTACACAGGAACCACCGTCCAGGGCGATCCCACCCGGATGGCTGCTGCAGCGACAGTGAAGGTCTGAGCCCAAACCTCTGGACGGACGTGCAGCGTCTGGTGGGTCCCTAACTGACTCTGGATAGTAAGTGGCAGGGTCCCTAACCTGGGGGCTGTCCCTGACACAACTTGCACTACTGGGTGCCTCAGGGCTAGCTTGGGCATTGGGGGCTGCTGGCCTAATGCAGAGAGTCACTGACTCCTGCACCCTACCTCCTTCCCCTAGCTTCTCCTGGCACCAACTGACGTGCTCCTCCAAACCCCGCGAAATTTATCTCTTTAGGTCTACAGCGGAATCCTTCAGCCCTATTGGCTCCCTGGCGTCACATGGGGCGCTGCTGAGGCTCATGAGACTTGTAGTCCCTTCCAAGAGCCCTCTGCTGACTGGCTGCCTCTCGCAAGCTATCACTGCGCATGCGCAATGTCCCTGGCTTGCCGCCGCATGCGGGTACTCACTGAGCATGCGCAACCACATAAGGAATGGCGGCGCCCTGCACGGGGAGCCGCTGAGAGCCCTAGCGACGCGCCCGTGGCCCTGACTACCAGCCGCTCGCGTCCCCGGCAACCTCCGCTCCGAGTTCCCGTCTGCCCCTCACCCTGGCAATCGCCGACGGGTCCGCCATTGGGCTCGGCGGCACCCGCGATCGCCAGCCTAGGGAGGGAGGGCGACGGGCATAGGGGGACCTGGTTACAATAATAATACTTATTATTATTATTTCTTGTTAGGAATTATTCCAAAACTTCAGAAGATGTTTTTCCAGTAGATAAAGTCAATGTATTCTTACAAAGTTATTTACAAAATGAGTGTTGATGATATATGTGTTTCTGATGATAGTTCATGGAACAAAAGAAGCCTTGTTCACTCACACGCTGCTTAGATAGTACCTGCAGTGAGTGTGCTTGTGGAAGGTCCAGCAGGAAAGAGAAAGAATTGCTAAATGGTAACTGGTATTAAGGGTTACTAAATTCTGCCCCTTCCTGCCTCGTGTCTAAATACAAAGACATTTTCAAACAACTGCTGTCTGATTTCCTGCAAGGCCATGTCATTCTGTACTTAAGCAAAACCTCCAACATTTGCTACAGTATATACAGTATCAGACCTTACTTGGGATTCAGTTCCCTTTGTTACATTAAAAATTCGACATCCTTTAAAACCTTATTCTCAATGCAATCGTCTTGATATAAGTTGTCATTCATATATTTTAATTTAATAAATGGGTTTCTACCAAAATGCACATTGTTTTAACAAAAAAAAAAAGATTAATATAAGGATGTGTGTGACAGCCAGATATAGAAATAATTGTATCGTGATATTCTACACCGATTTCATGCAATGTAAGGAATATAATGGTTGACAAATAGAATCGAATTTCTTTTACACATGATATACTGTAATAATGAAAGCCTGTCTTCTGCGGAAGAATAAATTCCCGCGCGTTCTCTGCTCTGTGCTGCAGGACTCCTGGTCATATGTAAATGCTGCAAAGTAGTGTACATGTAATAACTAAACACGGGGCATCTTCTTCCAACGCATTAATTAGAGTGAGGCAAATTGCACATGAAGCTTAATTATCATTGACATGAAGTGCATAGCATCTGATTCCCTTCCTCTTCCTTGCTTATAGTGCCAGCTGATAACGATGTAAAGAATGGATTAACATGTCGAACCTGCACCTCTACAAACTCTGCTTGGTGTTACACTACGGATACCATGTTGTGCACTGGGAGCGAGAATATGTGCCTTCTCCAATCTACAAAAATAACAGGTAATCACAAGAGGGTTTTATTCACTATTACTGCCATTTCACTCCTCATTGGTTCATTCCACTATAGTTACATTGCACAGATATTCCTTCACTGCACAACTATTACTCAGTGTCTCACTGCGCTAAGTTACACTGTAATTTCATGTACTGTATGTACATACAGTATATCTGTACTTATATAGCGCTGATAATGTACACGGTGCTTTAACACAAAATATAAATCAGACAATATGAAAGGAAATCCTTGCCCCAGAGAGCTTACAATCTAAGTAATCAAACTTCCCACTGCTTACTATATACATTGTCCAAAATCCAAATATGGCTCATTGCCTCACTATAATGCACAGACACTACTCACTGCCTCCCCGTCATTTACATTAGATGTAATGTTACTTTTAATGTATATGACAGGGAAGCAGTAAGTAGTGTCTGTGCATTATAGTGAGACAGAGGATAAGGTGTTAGCAAACGAAACACTGAAAGTGCGATGGGAGATGTAAGGGAAAATCCAGGATAGATCTTTGTTACGGATACCGGAAGTATGGAGCATGTGAAGGAGTAGGCTGCAGAGAGGTCGAGCAATATGAGCAGAGTGTAATGACCTTTGCCTATGGCAAAGAATAGGAGATAAGAAAATGGAGCATGTGAGATAATACAGGATGTTCAAGGAGTTTAGAGGCAAAGGCAAGAGGGAGACAGGATGATAGAGAAACTGGTAGGGTCAAGCTTGGTTTTTTTGAGTAATGGTATAACTGTTTTGTATTTGCAGGAGGAGGGAAAGGTACCAGAGTAGAGGAAGGAGTTTAAAATATATGAGCGTAAGAATTAGAATAGGAGCAAGCAATTTGAGGAGATGGGAGGGAATGGGGTTCAGAGGGCAAGTGGTAGAGGCATACAGTAAGAGATCAGTAGCGACACATCCTCCTCTCTGACTGCAAAAAAAAAGTTGAGGGATAGTCCTGGAGGATAGTTAGGAAGAGGTGTAGAATATGAGGAGGATACAGAGGGTATGTCTTAATGTATGGAATCCACCATTGTCTTGAAATAGTCAGCAAATAGTCAGGTGAAATGGAGGAAGAAAAACAGGTAACAGAAGGTGGTCAGAGTAGAGAGTCAAAGACAAAGAATGGGTTAGATTTGTGCATGTTGATTAGTAAAATAAATTAGGTATGTTTAGCTTAGGAGAGGGCAGAGATGAAACAGGATAGGATAAATTTGACGTGAACAAAGTCTGCAAGAGTATGAGATTTCCTCCAGAGGCGTTCAGGGGAACGAGAGCAGGAACGCAGCATGTATGTGTGGCAATTTAGCCAGGATCTGGGGTTAGAAGGGCGAGAATGGCAGACAAAAAGAGGAGCATGTATAATGGGGAGAAAAGGTTTGTGAACCCCAATGATAATTACGGAAATTCCATATTTATTCCATGATATCCTTTTTGAATCAAAACCAGTCTTTTCCTAAATGTCCAGTAGGGTTTATATTAACCAATTTGATGTATTTTGAAACAAAGTTATGTACCGATGTAGCAGCCTGTTCTCTACCGCACAATGGGACAAAAGCGCGGCCAATTTATCGAATACTCCGCGAGATGGTCCACAGCACGCTGTAATGGACCATCGGATTCACACAGACAAAGTTCACCTTTCCTGTCTTGCCTTCAAATACTTTCTGGGCAAGCTACCCATCTATCTGAACAAGCTCCTCACTCCTACCACATGCAGAACTTATCATCTGAGATCTGACTCCAAAAGACTGTTCATGGTCCCAAGGTTCAACGAAGTATCCGGCCGCTCCTCCTTCTCTTACCGTGCACCCCAAAACTGGAACAACATACCGGAGACTCTCACATCCACCACCAGTTTAAGTTCTTTCAAAATCAAAGCTGTCTCACATTTTAACCTGGTCTGTAACTGTAACAAACGCCCATAATATATATTATCTTTAACTGTCCATGCAATGTCTTGTACATAATGTGTACCCTGTTCACTTATACCCTGTATACTCTGTTCACTTATGTAACTGTATTTGTAACCATGTAGTATTTGTCATTTTAACTCTGTGCCCAGGACATACTTGAAAACGAGAGATAACTCTTAATGTATTACTGCCTGGTAAAACATTTTATAAATATGTAGCCCTTGTACCCCTGGGGTACTATAACTACTGATGCTGCTGTCACCTGTGAGGCTAACCTGAAGCCTGAACCTCCGCCACTGGGAGCCTGGGGTGTACTTACACTCGGTGCAGCGCCTCCACTGATAAGGGAACACTCCCACCACGTTGGGATCCCTCATCAGAACCAACAAATATAATAACCACACGCAATTGGATAAAACAGTATTTACTAAGCATAATAGGAATAACCTTTGCATAACCCTTAATACTTAAACAGCATGACATTCCTCTGCATACACAGCATCACATCATCACACATATGTAAATGATTGTATCACCTTAGTGTCAGTCCTGGTATCACCTTACTCCTTGGTGTACCAATGTGCCAGGGCACTTAACTTCTCAGTGTCCACCAGCTATGAAGTTAGTGTGAGTGTGAGGGACAGCGCTTCCCTGAGTTGGGGCCCATTGGTGCACTTAAGATACTACCTTCCTGGTTATTGTTCTAACAGGAGAATCCGTGGATAACCAGCAACCCCACAACGTGATCCCATGACGCACTGCTCTGCTCTCTGCAGGAATGGAAACACACGCTGACTCCCCATGGGAGGGATCCCCAGCCGGATGATCCTTGGCAAACTGTCTCTGCTATGGAGTCAGATACTGTTTCAGCACTCAGGCTGCACTGGCATTCAGGAAATGTCCTGCAGCATATATCTCTCTAATACTATATGAAAGGGTCCCTGCATTAAGGCCTTCCCTATAGCAAGCACTCGGAGCACATCTACATTGGCTCAGGGGACTAACTGGGCCCTGGGGGATTAACCTCTGGCCTAGTCCCTGGAGCACTGCTCCGTGGACCAACCTGCAGCTTCAGGCTCCTGGTCTTCACTCCTGCTTCCTGTTCCAGCATGCAGTAGTACTTCCTTCCTTCAGAAGCAATCCAGCCATTCCATTGGCTCTCGTAAGTCACCAGGCAGCTTTCTCCCTAAGCATCATGGGAGTTATAGTCTCTGAGCTGCCTGATTAACATTGTGACCCCGTGCGCATAGGACACTGCGCCTGCACGACTCTAATGGCCGCCGCAACCTTGCCCCGCTCATGCGCAACCTTCCAGGCTCTTCCCGACCTTCGCCACTTCTGCGCATGCCTGACTCTGCGCTCGTGCGCACGCCCACCTAACATGGTGGCGCCCTGGGGCCTGAACCACCTCCAGCTCCATTTACCCTGCATTCACACTGAGGGTAAGGAGGGGGGAAATGGGAGCGCGGGGAGACCGGAAGGTACCTGGCTACAAATAAAAAAAATTAACGCTGTAATGGACCATCGGATTAATACAGCAAGGGTCCTTGCCTTTGAATGGGACTCGCGCTGTGTTAATCCTACTGGGTTCCAGCTGTCTGTAAGAGACGCGCAGTAAGAGACAGACTGAATTAGTCACTCAGAAAAAGGGGTTATTGATCCTCGCTCATGATTCCTACAGTCTCTGGTGTAAACCAACTCCTTTCTTTTTGCTGCTTCTATGCGTGGAGATATTCCCCTTCTCCACCGAAGATCCACCGAGGATTACTCCACAGGTAGATCAGTCATAGAAAACAAAAAGCACAGAGCGCGCCGAGGTTGAATAATATTATAATAAAAGTGAATACAAATAACAAGTACAGTATCAACTTACATATAATGAATCTGTTATCCAGTGATATCTTAGGGTACGGCCCCGCTGCCTGCACTGCACACGCTTCTGCCAGGCTGGTGGCGCGTGCAGCCGAGTTCCCCGGTCTGCAGAGAGCTGCAGGGGGAAAGACAGGGGGGTATGACTGTAGAGTGCCGGGGGGTACGTCCATGACGTCACCAGGCAGGTTCACCCTCATTGGCTGAACCGCCGGGGGCATGGCCTAGCGCTCTGTCGCTAGGTCTAAACTCAATTTTCCTGTCTCCTGGAAAAACTTTCGGCTCAGCGTGGCGGCCGCCCCTCGCAGCGGGCCCGGCCCCATTGAGGGGCAGCTCTTGTCCCCGCAGCGCTCGCCATAGCACGCACTTCAGTACCCAGCAGGGACCAAGCCTTAAGTGGTACAGTCCATGCTGCCCCGTCCGTGGATAGAAGGGAAGCAGCGCCGAGCTCGAGACAGTCTATCCCGCGCGCTGGGATCGAGTAGTGTCTCCGTCTTGCTCAGCACAGCTACTTCCGGTTATGCGCAGCACCGCGCGGTCCGTGTGCTGTTGTGTGCACGTCTCCCAAGTTCACAGTCTTTCTCTCAAGTCAAATGGCAATTAGCAGAGGGGCTGATCTGCATGCAGTGTCCACAGTGCTCTTACCACAACATTTATTTATAAAATATTTATTTATTTATAAAATATTTTACCAGGAAGTAATACATTGAGAGTTACCTCTCGTTTTCAAGTATGTCCTGGGAACAGAGTAAAACAAATAATACATGGTTACAAGTACAGTTACATAAATGAACAAGGTATACATTATATACAAGACATTGCGTGCACAGTTAAAGAAAATATATATTATGAGCGTATGAAACAGTTACAGACCAGATTAAAGTGTGAGACAGCCTTAGATTTGAAAGAACTTAAGCTGGTGGTGGATATGAGAGTCTCTGGTAGGTTGTTCCAGTTTTGGGGTGCACGGAAGGAGAAGGAGGAACGTCCGGATACTTTGTTGAGCCTTGGGACCATGAACAGTCTTTTGGAGTCTGATCTCAGGTGATAGGTGCTGCATGTGGTAGGGGTGAGGAGCTTGTTCAGGTAGCTGGGTAGCTTGCCCAGAAAGTATTTGAGGGTGAGACAGGAAAGGTGAACTTTGCGCCTAGACTCTAGTGATGACCAATCTAGTTCTTTGAGCATTTCGCAGTGATGTGTGTTGTAGTTGCATTGGAGAACAAAACGACAAATTGAATTGTAGAGGGTGTCAAGTTTGCTAAGGTGGGTTTGAGGAGCCGAGCCATATACTGTGTCTCCATAGTCAATAATTGGCATTAGCATCTGCTGTGCAATACGCTTTCTGACCAGGAAACTTAGGGAGGATTTGTTCCTGTAAAGTACCCCTAGCTTGGCATAGGTCTTGGTTGTCAGGGTATCAATGTGCAGACTAATCTGCTTCATCAGGCTGTGTTTAATTGGGGTTTTTTGATTCTTTTTTTTTTTATTATTAGGTTTTATGCTGATTGATTTTTGTTATTGTTTTTTTAATTCTTGATTTTTTTTTATTGTGTTTTTT
This sequence comes from Ascaphus truei, assembly GCA_036426205.1. NCBI lineage: Eukaryota > Metazoa > Chordata > Amphibia > Anura > Ascaphidae > Ascaphus > Ascaphus truei. The sequence goes on from CM071572.1 coordinate 4,299,858, forward strand.
TGATTCTTGTCTTTTTTTAATTGTGTTTTTTCGGCTGATTGATTTTTGTTTGTGTGTTTTTTTGCTGATTGTTTTTTTATGTGTGTTGTATTTTTGGTGCTGGTATTTTTTTAGGTTGCCCATTGACTGCCATAGAGACTAATCATGCCCATATTAAATGGGCATGATGTACCTCTGTGCCAATCAATGGGTAGAGGGTGGAGGTAATGGCCCTGGTGAGGGTGGTTAAGCCTCCCGGGTGGGTAGCGGGAGGGGGTTAACCCCTTAATTACCATAGTGGTTAATAACCGCTACGGTGATTAAGGGTTAGTGGCCAGCAGTTATTTTTTTCATCTGTTTGTTGGTGCCCACTGAAGAAGAGGAAGACGAGGAGAATGAGGACAGCCTTCATCCTGGCAGGGGTAAGTAGAACTTTAATTTACTATATGCTGGTTTGTTAATGTTTTGGTTATGTTTTATTTTTTTAATGAGCTGTTATCCAGATATAGATAACAGGAATTTTGCCCATTACTGTACTGTATGTGTTGGGAGGGGGGGGGGGGGATTGTGTTGGTGATAGTATTGTAATGTTTATTGGGGTATTGGGGTACATGAGGTGGGTGAAGGGGGAAGTTGCCCAAGGGTGGGTGGTTAGGCTTTGGGTGGGTAGTGGGGGTTTAACCCCTTCATTACCTTAGCGGTTACTACATCCTTCCTGGTAGGCCTAACTACCAACTCTGGGGCAATTACCCCTTTCACTCACCCCCTCTGCCCCCAATAAACAAGGTAGTCTTCCTTAACCCCTTCATTGCCTTAGCGGTTATTTACTAAGGTAATGAAGCTGCTTTTATTTTATTTTAATAAAACAGTATTGCAGCAGGGGGTCTCCAGGGCTCAATCACATTGATTTCAGCTCTGGAGACCCCCTGTTTCCTGAGTTACAGGCCCAGTTATGGTGGCCTCTGGTTTGTTTAAATCCCCCCATCACGTTGGCGTGACACAGGAGAATTTAAACGGCCACCGGGTTACCAGCACCCCATAAAGGGGCCAAAACATGGAAAGCAGGGGGTCCCAAGAGCTGAAATCAATGCGGTTCAGCTCTGGAGAACCCCTGTTACAATACTGTATTAAAATAAAATAAAAGCCCTGAGATCTCCTGCTAGAGGAGCGCAGGTAGACTGATTCAGTCTATCTCTTACTGCGCGTCTCTTACAAACAGGCTGCAGAAGAAGAAATTCCGCATTTTAGAATGGCATAGTCAAAGTCCGGACCTTAACTCACAAAATGTTGTGGCATAACCTGAAGCGAACTGTCCATGCATGGAACCCTTCAAATGTCACCGAGTTGAAGCAGTTCTGTAAGGAGCAATGGTCAAAAAATCATCAAAACCGATGTGAGAGACTGACCAGTAGTTACAGGAAATGCTCAGTTTGATCACGTTATCTTTATCTAATAACTATAGATATAGGATAAAGTATCTATTGTCTAAATTTGGCATAGGTGGAACTTGTTGGACGTACGTTTTTTTCAACCTCATCTACTATGTAACTATGTATCTATTACTGTAGATTAAGATCTAATAACATTTTACATTTGAAATATGTGAAAATGTGAAAATCCTAAGAGGTTCACAAACGTTTTCTCGCCCCTGTAGAACACGACAGGAGGCTAGGGCAGAGTTGTAGTGAAAGTACTATTTTTTGTGACACCTGACTGACGCTGCTCACTGCTTATATTATTCTATACTGAGGTTACAAAGTTATTACGCAGGAAAAACACAAATGTTACTATGATTACATGGCACAGTGACAGCTTAATGCATTTACACACAAGAAAAGAAAAAGGCAAACAAAGCACTGAGGATCAGTTGGTAAAAAATATATATTAGGTCCACAAAACTATAAAAACAACAATATAGAAACAACAGCAATAAATGTATTAAACTTTCTTAAGATAAAAAGGTGTACGCAGCTCAGGAGATGTGGGATTGACAGCCGACGGGAACAGCAGATGATACAGTTCGGATTGCGATCCCCTTCTGCTGGATGTTAGACTAACCCAAATTCAAACTGGTCTGCGTTATCATCAATAGGAACGCGCTAAGCAACCTCACATGAACTCTTACGCGGTTCGCAAATGCATGCATCATCAGGGAGACCCAAGTCGTACGAGCTGCATATACCTTTTTATCTTATGTAAGTGTAGCAGGGTTCCCCCTGGGCCCCCCTTACCTCCGCTTAGCAGGGGTACCCTTGCGCTGTGTCAGAGAGCTGCAGGGGTGAGCACGTCGCCGGGGGCATCTACAGCCAGGCGCCGCCATCTTTAAAGCGTTCGCGCATGTGCAGCAGAGTTGCGGCGGCCATTAATGAGTTTGCAGATGGACAGAGGTGGCGCTCCGTAGCGCAGGGACATCCCCAGTCGGTGCATGCATGGACAGAGCCTGTGGCAGCAATTACAGACTTGCGCATGCATAGTTACGATCACGCACGCGGCCCCAATGCTAAAGAGGTCCTGAGTGGACTACAACTCCCAGCAGCCTCTGAGGACTGCCCTTTCACCCAGATCACACGCAGCCAGATTCTCATGCTGCATTTGGATACATTGTTGTGTGCAGTCAGGAAGCAGACAGTGAAGCACATGAGTTAGTCAGAGCTGGGAGCAGGTTGGGGAAGGATGTGTGTAGGGAGCAGAAGCCCCTGCATACTAGGTCAGGTTACCCCCCCCCCCCCCCTAGGCCCCAGGTAGGCCCTGAGACATAACCCAGATTGTGGTTGCAAAAGGGACAGGCCCTAGGTAGGTGCACTGCCCCTTTAGTTATTTGTTACGTTCAAGGACACAGCTGCAGTGCTGCGAGCCACTGACAAGTATGGTCTGGGACCAGACCTACCTCACTCAAGATAGAGACTGTGTGGTGAGATTATCCGGACTGGAAGCGGGTGCCATTGCTGCGGATTCAGCGTTGGACGCAGACGGACCCTCTTATCGTTATTCTGCTGTACCCGGTGCAGGAGCCCCGGGCAGGTATATACCAAGTGCACCAACTATACACCATCTAGTGGGCAGCGCTGTCTCACACTTGGGTGGAGTTGTGGAACATTTGGGACTCTTGGGACACTTGGGTATATGCTGGGGGGTTGTGGCCCAGTGAGGCCAGGTTAAAGGGTGACACTGCTGTGTTGCTATTGTTGATGTATTGTGATGTGTTATGTTGTAGTGCATATAGTAAACTGTTTTATCCATACTCTGGTGTAAGTACTTACTGTATGTGGTTCCTGTGTCAGGGGTTATTCCACACACTAGAATCCCTGCATAGGTGGAGGCGCTGTAAGCTGTACATTCCAGGATACAATTCAGGCTCCCAGTGGCAGAGGTTCAGGCCTCCTGTGAGCCTATCAGGTATTGCACCACACTGGTAACATATGTAGATTTCCCCACATGGTCCCTATCTGCGATTGGGGGTGGGGGGAAGGGGGGAACTGTGTTACGTAAGTTTAACACATTTATTGCTGTTATGTTTCTACATTGTAGTTTTTATATTGTTGTGGACCTAATATATCATATATACTTTGTACACTCTGCTTATACTTGGGAGAGAGCGAGCGTGGATTCCTCAAACCAATTTGCATTTACACATGAGTTTTACCTCACATTGTAATTGTTCTTTCTTCTCGCTGCATTACAGTTACATTGTAAGATCACAGCATAGGTGTTACTTACTACATTTGGGTTGTATTGTAATAACTCTGCACAGACTATCTTCTCTACATCATGGTACAGGGAGAGCCACAGTTACAAGCACTAATTTGCATCACTGGGCCTTCTAGAAACACAGGGTTTAAACTGCAATTACAGTGCCGACACCAGCAAACACCACAGGGATTAAACAGGAAGAATATTGCAACGTTACTAGCTCACTGCGCTGGAGTTACTGTATTTACTCTTACGTGCAACATTCTTTTCTCTACAGGAGTTCTAACAAGCACAGCGGCCCTTCGTGGTTGTGCCACTGAAAGCATCTGCAAAATTGGTAGACAATCGGAGAGCGGCAATGGTTTAAATATTGAAGTGGATTTTTTCTGCTCCAATGGAAGTGTTGATCTCCACAAAGGCTTTTTCTTTCCAGCTTTGACTCTTCTGCTGATGAAACTCTTGTCTTAGTACAATCATAAAGAAGCCTATAAGATTTATGCCCCCTTTTATGTACTGATAATGTGATTCTTTCTGTGTACAGTGCATGCAGCTTATGTATCAGCTTTTAAGATGTTCCTCCTGCATTTCATTGTAATGATTATTGATTAAAGATTTATATGGATTTTTACCTGAAATATGTTATATAACCTCCTCCCCATGGGTTAAAGCTCGCCCTGCCCCACTTTCCAATTAGCAGTTTTTATCATGATCCTGTGAATCACAGACCCAGTATGGTTTTTCTCCCTCCAGCAGAAAAGAGAGGTAGTGTTAGGACCTGTAGATTGGTCATGCAGTGAAGTGGCTGCAGATTGGTCATGCAGTGAAGTGGCTGCAGATTGGTCATGCAGTGAAGTGGCTGCAGATTGGTCATGCAGTGAAGTGGCTGCAGATTGGTCATGCAGTGAAGTGGCTGCAGTGAAACCCAGTTATCTCCCAGTAAACCCAGAGGTGGACATCTCCGATTTATTACATACTAGCTGATATACCCGGCGTTGCCCGGGATTGAATAGTCCCGCTCCCCCTCTCTGTACACTCACCCCCTATCTCTGCTCCCCATTGCCCTCTCTCTGTGGGTGGGTGAGTTAGTGACTGGGCGGGTGAGTTAGTCAGTTAGTAAGTGGGCGGGTGAGTGAGCGGGCGGGTGAGTTAGTGAGGGCGGGTAAGTGAGTTAGTGAGAGGGGTCTCTCAGCTAGTGACTGGGTGGGTGAGTTAGTGAGTGGGTGGGTGAGTTAGTGGGTGGGTGGGTGAGTGAGTTAGTGGGTGAGTGAGTTAGTGACTGGGTGAGTTAGTGACTGGGTGGGTGGGTGAGTGACTTTGAGTGACTGGGTGAGTGAGTTAGTGACTGGGTGGGTGAGTGAGTTTTGGACTTGTGGTGGGTGAGTTAGGAGTGACTGGGGTGGGTGAGTGAGTTCGTGACTGGGTTGGGTGCGTGAGTTAGTGACTGTGGGGGGTGAGTTTGAGTGACTGGTGTGTCAGTTAGTGCTGTGTTGAGTTAGTGGGTGGGTAATGAGTTTAGTGACTGGGGGTGGTGTAGTGAAGTTATGAACTGGGTGGGTGGTTTACGTGGACTGTGTTAAGTTACTGGGGTGGGGTTGATTTAGTGACTGGTGGTGAGTGACTATAGTGAGTTAGTACGTGGTGGGTGATGAGTTAGTTACTGGGTGGGTGAGGTTATTGACTGGGTGGGTGAGTTTTTTAGTGACGGGGTGGGTGATGTTAGTGACTGGTGGTGAGTGGTTAGTGACGTGGTTGGGTGAGTGAGTTAGTGACTGGGTGGGTGAGTTAGTGACTGGTGGTGGTTTGAGTTAATGACTGGGTGGGTGAGTTAGTGTACTGGGTTGGGTGAGTTAGTGACTGGGTGGGCTGGGTGAGTGAGTTAGTGACTGGGTTGGTGAGTGAGTTATAACTTGGGTGTGTGAGTGATCAGTTAGTGACAGGGTGGGTGGGTGAGTTAGTGACTCGGTGGGTGTTGTGAGTTAAGTTGACTTTTAGTTGACTGGGTGGGTGAGTTAGTGACTTGGGTGGGAGTTAGTGACTGGTGTTGGTGGTTGAGTGTGAGTTAGTGACTGGAAGTGGGTGGGTGAGTTAGTGACTTGGTGGGTGAGTGTACTGGGTGGGTGGGTGAGAGTTAGGTGACTTGGGTTGTGTGATGTTAGTTATGGACTTGTGTGTTTGAGTTAAGTGACTGGGTGGGTGAGTTATGACTTGGTTGGTGGTGATTATGACTGTGTGGGTGTTAGTGACTTGTTTGGTGAGTTCGTGACTGGTGGGGTGATGTTATGACTGGGTGGAGTGATTTAGTACTGGGTGGGTGAGTGGCTGGTGAGTTAGTGACTGTGGTGGGTGGGTGAGTTAGTGACTGGGTAAATGTGTGAGTTATTGACTGGGGTGGGTGGCTGAGTTAGTGACTGGGTGGGTGAGTGACTGTGATTGGGTGGGTGAGTTAGTGCCTGAGGCGGTGTGGTGGGTGAGTAGTGACTGGTGTGTGGTATGTTTGAGGGTTTGTGGTGAGTGGGTGAGGACGTTTAATTGTTTACGTTTTTGATGTTATTGACGTTTGAGTAATTGACTGGGTGGGTGGGGTGAGTTGTGGTGGTGGTTCAGTGACCTGGGTGGTGGTGAGTGATTATGACTGGGGTGGTTATTTATGACTTGGGTGTGTTGAGTTATCGTGACATGGTTGGTGGTTGCGTGACGGGTGTGGGTTGAGTTATGTGACTGTGTTTATGGTGTTAGGGGTTGTGCGGTGTGGGGGTGGATTATAGTTGTACTTGGTGGTGTTTGTACTGGTGGGAAGTTTTGATTGGTGATTGTGCGGGGGGAGTATACTGGTTGGGTGTGTATGAGTTATGTGACTGTGTGTGTTTAGTTCCTTGACTGGTTGGTGTGCTTAGAGTTCCGGGGTGGTTAGTTGTTCACTGGGTTAGATGCAGTGCGTTAGTGCCTGGGTGGGTGAGTGGGGGTTCCGTGCCTGGGGTTGGTGCGTTCGTGCCTGGGCTGGGGTGCGTTCGTGCCGGTGGTGCGATTTGCCTGGGTGGGGCGTTCGTGCATAGGGTGGGTGATAATTTATATGCCTGGGTGGGTTGGTGAGCTTTTGACTGGGTGGTTGACCTTTGCGTTCCGTGCCTGGGTGGGTGCGTTTGTGAAACTGGTTGGGGTTGTGAGTTAGTGACTGGGTGGTAGAGTTAGTGACTGGGTGGTAGAGTTAGTGACTGGGTGGGAGTTAGTGACTGGGTGGGAGTTAGTGACTGGGTGGGTGGGTGAGTGGGTGAGGAGTGAGTGACTGGGTGACATTTCACCCTTCCCCCCCATACCGGCGGCGGCGGCGGTATGAAGCTAGAGGGCAGGCCGGCATCCCCCCCCCGCACCCCACATACCTCACGTGGCAGCGGCATGCAAATAGTTAGCGTCCCGGCATCCCCCACACCTCAGGCGGCATGAAGATAGCGATTAGGCATCCCCCCCACCTCACGCGGAGAGGAACTTTGGGGAGGGCGACAGGGAGGTATGGGGAGGGGGGGGGGGAGTGAGGACAGTCAGCCCCGCTGCGGCCGCCACTGCTCTGCTCCCCCACCGGCATGTTAAGAGCGCGCCGAGGTGTGTTTCAGGCGGGAGAGGGTGGTGCGGCTGTGGCGCCCCTGAGGTCTGTGAGGTGCAGGGAGCAGTGGCGGCGCCCAGTGGCAGGGAGGCAGCCACCGTGATCGGGGACAGCGCAACTCCGCGGCAGTGACACCCCCCCCTACCTCTACTTCCGGCCGCCGCCATCTTAGGCACTTGGCGCCGCGAGGGAGGGGGTCCTTCAGGCTGCCGCCATCTTGGGCACTCGGCGCCGCGAGGCAGCCTGCCTGGCCACTGGCTGTTCCCCCGCCGGGGAGGGGGGTGAGTTGGAGCGCCGGGGAGGAGGGGGCATGTGGGGGAGAGGTGGGAGATATAGAGGGGGGGGGGATATCGCATGGCCGCTGACACTGGAAGGGAGGGGGGGGGGCACCTCTTTATTTTACATAAGAGGCACTGTGTATGTGTATATACATACTATCGTTTCCAAGTAACTTGGAGAAGAGGTCAGCCGCTCGTCCTTCCACTTCAAGTAGCAGTCCTGGGGCGGGGCGGCGGGTCGCAGCGCTTGCGTCCGCCCGTATTACTTTCAAGAGTGTTTTGCAGCGCTGAAGGGGTAATAATAGTGTGTGTGTGTGTGTGTGTGTGTGTGTGTCGTCACTCTGCCTCAGGCCAATGAGAGGTGCGGGGGCGGGCGGGCCAAGGGACCAATGAGATTTCCCCTAGGGACACAGGAAGATGCAGACAGGCATACAGTGCTTTCACAAATATATAATAAGATACTGTATAATGTATGTGTAAAGAACAAGCGCATTATCAACATAAATTTTCATCGAAACACTCAAATAAAATAAAAATAAAGAATACACTGAGTTGCCCTTGAATGATGCTGCCTACCCCACTTCTATCCCGAATACACTCGTGGGGTGGGATAATACTAATGTCATTTTCAGACAATCACGTGCACAAACAATGAGAGACTTAATGCTAATTTATTTTATTGTGTCCCTATAATTTAATTTAATTGTCCAAAGAACCCCATTAAAGTATTTGAACTATATTCACAATCTCATAGACTGTTCAATACGTATCTGGAACTAATTCTTATTCATGGTCACCTATATAATAACAACAAGGTACATATATAGACTCTCTCTACACCTTGGCCCACAGCCCGAGTTCCATTATTTACTAGCGAGCTCGTGTAATCAGGGGCTTTTTTACCAGTGCCTACTCTCCCTCTAAGGCTAAGTGCCCAGTAGCCACAGCTGCACACGCGTCAGCGTGCCTGGCGGGCGGGCACAGGTAAAAGCCGTGGTCTAGGAGTAGCGATGGAATGCGCGGGGACGCGGCCATGATGGGGGGCGCGGCCATGACTACACTATCTGCACAACCATTGGTTGCCAGTCAACCATGTAACCGCGTCGCTGCAAGGAAAGACAAAAATCCTTGTCTTCCCTTCTAGCGGTTGTGTTATTGCGCTTTGCACGCCCAAGCAGACACAGCGACTGGGGCCTGCCCCATAGAGGGCTGTGTGGTGTGAACGCCGTGGCGCGCGCAGCAGTGGCCACTGGGCACTCAGCCAGTGACCCTCTGGCTCTGATTAGCCTTGTCCCTGTTCTATCCAATTATAGAAGATGATTTTGGTTGGGTTTGTATCAGTCATTGAGGTCTACATACAAAATGTGTAAACTATATAGTAAAATTTGGCATTAAAATGACGCTAATATAATATTCAACTTTTTCCTTTTGCCTTTCCTTTGCATCACAATTTTCCTGCAAGCAGCGAAAAGCTCTCTCTACAGTGACCTGTGAAAGCCGATCACCGTTTGCTGTCTTACATTTGCTTTCTTCCAAGGACATTGTTTCTGTGCATTGATACTTCCTCCTACTCTTTTTATGTTTCATTTAGCCCCCATTCTTTTTACAGAGGGAGGAAGCCATTGGTGCCCCTCCAGTTCTCGCAATACTTACTGTTGAAGTTACCAGGTTGAAATTTCCCCCCCAAGGGAAACAAAATGGCTACCAAAACATCAGTCTATAAGAAGCTGCAACATCATCAGAAAGTAACACTAGTAACTTCACCAGTAAGTACAGTATCTGTGGAACCGGGGTGCGTAAATTATCTGGTTCAGCTCTGGAGCACCCCTCAGTTCCAATTCTGTATAAAAAAAAACTGAGATTAGTTAGGGTGGATTGCTCCTTTATGTCCCACAATTTGTCTTTCTTTATATTAGCAACACTTCTATCCAGACACTAATGATGCAGAATAAGAAACGGTTATTAACAAATATGTGCGCATACATTTATTTTTAGTCTATCTTAGAATTTGAATGTGGCTGAAATACCTTTACTCTGAAGCAGCAGCTCCACACCTTGTTTTGTTCTGTAATAAAAGAACAAATATTTCTCTGCTACCAATTCTTTACAGGTGTGTCAAAGAAGATGTACCGTGATCTGCTTTCCTTGCTACATTGATTTGTAATTTCAGTATAAAAATATCAGTGTACTGTATATTGTGAGGTGTGGATTACCATTCTTTTAAACTGGATTATCCAAAGACTACTCCAGTTGGTATTTTTTTAGATGTATATTGTGATGAAATAAGAATCTGCATACATTCAAAATAAGTGAAGTGAGAAATAGATAGAAAAATGTATCTAGGGTTTAGTGCCCTTCCCCTTTAACTTCTGATCCAAACTTTGGTATAGTACTTCAGTTGCTGCCATTTTGCGTCGGCAGGGAAAGGGAGGGTTGGAGGTAGTGTATGTGCAATTAAATACATGATTATTACATATATAATTGTATTATATATTACATTTAATTTATACAGGTGTAACTCCCCTATCCCACAACGCTGCACAGGGATAGGGTGTACATAATAACAGTCTCTCTCAATGTCTCTAAGTCTATCAGACAGGGTTTTACCTGTTCCAATAGTATATGTAGCTCAGCAGCAACCTCTCATCTCAGGGTCTTCTTGTGGTGGGCTCAGGCCAAGGCTGTTGTAGTAGGGAGGTGAGTCCTGTATGTGTTTGTTCTGTCCTTTTCTGTGTGGCTGTCCTGTGTGTATGTGTTTTGTTCTGGTGTGTCAGTGTCAAAGAGAGGAGGGAGAATGCCAGTGTCCGTGGGGGCTGGGGGGGAGAGAGAGTGTGTGTCATTGGGGGTATGGGGAGAGAGAGTATAAGTGTCTGTGATGGGGAAAGAGAGAGTGTCGGGGGGAGAGAGAGTGTGTCAGTTTGGGGGAGAGATAGAGTGTCAGTATGGATGGGGATAGAGAGTGTCAGCAGGATGGGGGGAGAGAGTGTCAGTGGCGGGGAGAGAGAGAGTGTCAGTGTCAGTGTGGGGAGAGAAAGTGTCAGGTAGAGTGGGGGAGAGACAGTGTCAGTGGGGGGATAGAGAATCAGGGAGAGTGGGGGAGTGTGTATGAATGTTAGAAAAAAAATCTATCACAGGTGGGGAGGGCGCAAGAGTGAAGGTTTGCCCAGGGCGCCGAATACCCTTGAACCGGCCCTGATAGGCAGGCATAGAGATAGTAGAGACAGGTCAGATGGTACCTTAACCTGTGTGTGTGTGTGTGTGTGTGTGTGCGTGTGTGTGTGTGTGTGTGTGCGTGCGTGCGTGCGTGTATATATATATATATATATATATATATATATATAGAACAAAGAAAAACGCTGCTGCGCTAAGCGGAATAACAGACCACAAGGGTGGTGATAACACACAGAGTAAATGTCCACATATATAAACCACTGATACTGGTATAAAAAACTGCTACGGATGATACATACAAATGCAAACAACACAAACACTGAACGGGGAGGGTATGGGGAAGGACGGGGTTAAAAAACCCCAAGAGATAATAAAAATAAATATTAAAATAAAATAAAAGTATGGAGGTGTCTTTCAACAACTGCTGGGTGCCGCTGCCAGTCTTCAGGAAAAAACCACCTTCCTATTAACCTGTAGAACGAAAAGAAGACAGCGCGGCTTCCATAGCTTAATACTGTATTTTAATATTAAAACTAAACACGCATGTGAATTACGAACACTTACAATAAGCAAGACAAAATAAGGCAATGAGTAAAGTCTTGTATTCACCCGATGGAGCCTCTGTGGATAATAGCTGTGTGCAATGTCCAACACACTCCTGTTGTGGGCGTCAGGGGGGTGCGCGCGCATCCACCCCCTGGTGTTGAATCCCGTGAGAGTATGTATCCACCGGAGTACAAGGTATCTTAGTATAGCTTTATCCCCTGAGGAAATCACATGTTGCGACGAAACGCGTAGGGAAGCCTAAGTATTGGACATTTATCATATACTATCCATTTTTGAGTAGTTTTGTCACTGCTCGTATTGGAGCCGATCCGTTATTTACTACGTTTGGTGCCTGGAGCAGGAAATCTGACTGCCGTGTCAGCTCCTTGTACTCCGGTGGACACATACTCTCGCGGGATTCAACACCAGGGGGTGGATGCGCGCGCACCCCCCTGACGCCCACAACAGGAGTGTGTTGGACTCTGCACACAGCTATTATCCACGGAGGCTCCATCGGGTGAATACAAGACTTTACTCATTGCCTTATTTTATCTTGCTTATTGTAAGTGTTCGTAATTCACATGCGTGTTTACTTTTAATATTAAAATACAGTATTAAGCTATGGGAGCCGCGCTGTCTACTTTTCGTTATATATATATATATATTGACACGCTTATTTGTGTTGGTAGACAGTGATACATAATACATATCATCATCTGACCGGTCTTCACTCTCTCTACCAGTACACAACAGTATACGCTATATAATTTTATATCCTTAAGCCAGTTCCACTTAACAGCCTCTCATAATTAACTTGTTTCGTAGCTGAGAAACTGTGTAGATGAATATACTGACATGCCACCTGATCAGTCTCCCATCCTCTATATACTTAACTCAACTGTACCATGAATCATTTCCAGTTGTGTTAATAGTTAACACCCTTATCTGTGTTGACTTATGTAATACAATGATATATATATATATATATAACGCATAGATCCTGATGAGGTGGAGGCGCTGCACATGATGTAAGTAGGACTCGTCACCCACTACCTCAGATACCTGTCTTGCTTGACATCCCCCAATACCATCAAGCGGGAGACTCAGGAGTCCTGTTGCCTACAGGTGCACCACCATACACAGACATGTAACAGGAGTCCTGTTGCCTACAGGTGCACCACCATACACAGACATGTAATGGGGCTGGATAGACCACAGAGGCCAATGTGAGATTGGGTGGGTCAGACCAGACACGAACACCTGTTACAGTTGGAGGCGCTGCTGAGATACCTGTCAACAGGACAGGCTTTTGCTAGGCACACTGAGAAATAGGAAGAGTGTATGCTGCCACTTTGTGCTGCGTAGGAAGGAGCCAGGGGTAGTGCAGGGAGGGCACAGAGACGTGGAATGCACAGACGCCCTGGGATTCTTAAGGTCTGGAGCAGGGTTATAGCTGTTTGAGTCCCTTGAGGTAGTGCTAGTGGTAAGACGCCTACAGGGATAAACTGGTAACTTAGAGCAGAAATCCTGGAGAGGGTCTGCGCTAGACTGACCAACAGTAGGTAGACGCCAAAGTATTGCATGGACGAGCCAGAGTACTCTAGCCCATTCCAGACACTCGATACAGGGAGCACAGACTGGAGGAAGGAGATACAGCAGACACAGAAAGCGTGAGCCTAGCCTGAGGTAGTGCAAACACGAGTCAGATCTACATTGGGTACACAAGGTGGTGCACAAGGCATATTTATTGTATCGGTGTGGCAGCTGCCCCGCATAGTGGAGCTCCATGTACAATAATTCTAGGAACAGTATTCTAATGGCGAACGACAGAGTGGAGAATCGGCGCAGTGCGGAGGCTCAAGTATGGTTGACGGAGGCCGAAGGAAAGAATGAATATGAGATGATGTATGAGGAAGAGGAGCCAGCTATAGAGGAGACTTTAGTGAGCCTGTTGTGGAATGGCGTGAAAACAATAGTGGTACCGTGTATGGCCTGTTTTAAACCTTGGAGAACTGACCCTGAGGACAGTGAAGGGGACAGTAGTGTGGTGAAATGGGAGACACGAAATGGACTTATTTGTCATACAAAATACAAACAATTGAACGCTACCTCAGAAATGAATCCGAGTGACAGTACAATCCAAAATGGCGGGTCCCGCTTCCCTGGGAGACAACCGCGTGGGCCAGTCGCAGAGAATATTGCAAAAGCTCAATCTGCAGAAAGTTGGCAAGGAGTGGCGCCAATGGAGAGACCCCGCCCTGTTGGGGGGTATGGCACGAAAGCTGGAGCCGTGCCCACATGGACTGTGACTAGTTCCGCCCCTGTGCTGGGCCAGCCTACAAGTCTATGGGACATCCCCCAAGTTTCAACCAGGGGGAGTGGTTTCCTGTCTTGGTGGAGGCGGATGGAGAAAGCTGGAGGAAGGGTTGGTGGCCCAGCCCATGCCCTTCAGTTGCGAGGAACCAGCAAGCCGTACAGACCACTAGTGCGAGCACCTCCATTGGTGACTATGGCTTGCAAACCAGAACAAGGGCCCTTGATAACAACTCAACCCTACTCGGTTCCAGGAGGCTTCCTGATTCTCAGAGTAGAGGGCGTAGAGACAGTAGCATGCCTATGCTTGCAGTGTCGACTGCCGGGCGGAGCGGTGATCTCTACCGCTCGATGCGCCCAGTGTGGACTACAATATCTGTGGCCCATGCCTACTTTTATGCCGATGCAAGCAGTAGAGACTGTGGAAGATGCCGCTATGCTGGCTGCGGAGCTTCCTGGTGCACTATGGAGGGAGACTACGAGTCCCAGTGAACAGGGACCCGCTCCGGTAATTAAAACAGAGCCGACCGAGAAAACCGGTCACCGACGCAGTGATAACAGGGGGCCGTGCCGCAAATCACCAGGTGGAATGCCCCGGCCAAATGCAAAATTGGAGTCCTCGGACGAGGAGTCCCTCAGCATTATTGCCGTTAGTAACCGACCTCCGGCATACCGTAGCAGCAGTACGACTAAAAGAGTGCCACTTACCGGTGTCGGTGAAGAACGGAGCAGAGTGTCGCCCATTCCGCGGCGGAGTCCCACGGCCGTGGTGACCAGCGGATCCGATGGTGGCAGGTCCACTCCAACGCCCCGGAGTGGTAAGCAGAGTCCATGCTTATTCCAGGCTTCCAAGATGGTGGTGGCGGAGGAAGGAAAGAGCCAGGCCCCGGCAGCGTCACGGCGGATCCGGATCCGGATATCGTAGTGGAGGAAGAGGTCCCGCTTGGGGATCCAACCCAAGATGGTGGCGGTACACGTGCGCATCCGGACATCACTTTCGGTGGAGTGGTGAAGGAGATGATAGTGCCCCGGCGATCGAGCAGTGGAGGTCGAACGCCCCGGTCCGAGAGGAGCGGGCGATCAAAGCAGCGATCGAGGAGTCAAGAGACCGGAGAGGCGGAGAGTCCCTGTGGCGGAACCGGACCAGGTAGAGGAGAGGAGCGGGTCCTATCCCCGCGGATATCGACTGTGCGGCCCTATCCCCAAACCCCAGTCCTAGCTAGACCCCAGGCCCTAGTTAAAGTTTCAGCCCCATTCACTTCCCATTTTGGTTCATCTTCTAGTTTAGGGATGTCAGGGGATTCCCGGATCGCTTCCGATGAACGGACTGGGAGCCTGGACTATGGGACCTCTGATGATGGGTCAGTGGGAGGATTACACGACAGGTGTCGGTGTCCAGTGACTGTCCCAGTAATGTGAGTGTTACTATTGGGAGCCAGAAAAGGGGTTCGGACAATCAAGTACCGTCCGAGTGTACATCGGGCATATCTTCCGGGGGTGGCCCAGAGGAGAAAGAGCTGGAGGAGGTGTCCATAGAGGAGGTCAGGGAAACCCGATGGTGGGCTCCCTTATTTGAAGGCTATGTGCCCTGGCTTGATAGAACCCGGTTCATCATAGATCGAGAGGTGGTGATAGATCATTGGTGGGCTAGAGGGGAGTTCACGGAGGAGAATCATCTCAGGGAAACCCAGGAAAGATGGTTTAAGATTGGGCGTGGGTTGATAGAACCCCGGGGTCCAGATGGGTTGGATGATCCGGTGGATCCCGATGAGCCTCTGTCATGGGTGTTGCCAGGAAGAGTGGGCAGTGCTAAACTGACTAAGGCCTGCCGAGCAGAACGGGCCATTGTGGGTAAATTTAAGCGAACCCATGGGCTAGAATATCCATATGTTCCCGAACCCTCATGCAGGAGATAGAGGACCGCCGGGATGGGTGGCTCAGGGAGGATATTGAGGATTACATGGTGTCCAAGGGAGGTGCCATTACGGGGCCCCAAGCAGAAGAACGAATAGCCCAATTGATGCGTGTCTGGAATATTGGGCGCAGCATTTATATGCATAAGGTGGTGTACAGAGGGGAACGTGGCTTGCCCAGGGAGTACAGTGTTACTGTAACCGACATGGCGGGCAGAGAAGTGAAAAAGCCAGATCCTCGTCACTATTATTAGGGAGAAAGCATTTGAGGTCTGGGAAAATAAATCTGGAGCGCCCTTGCTGGTCAGTGAGCGCTGTGTTATGAATAATCATGAAAGCATTGTTATACCCTTTGAATTATGTGTTCCTTTTTGCAGTGGTTCCTGGCAGAAAGGTACACCAAATTTAGGTCCCAGCCGGGGCGGTGGGAATTCACCAGGGGGAGTATGTAGTCATGCCTAACAATGCCTACTGTCATCTCTCCTGCTGGCAGCAAGACCTGGTAAGTTACAGGAGTGCCAGCAGTAATTATGGAGGTGTGCCCTCACACCCTGGTGAGGTGCCCTATGTATGGATGGGAGTGGCTACATGTTCTGAGTCCATTGTTAGTGACCTCAGAGATGTGCCTGTCTCCTGAGGTATATAAGGCACTGCACTGCCTAAAGTTAGTGCGTGTGGTTGCTGCGAGTGGATGGTGCAAGGTGAAGCAGCCAGTTAAAGGTGGCCACTAGTGCAGTAACTAGTGGCATCAATTTATATCAAGCCGGAGAAGGCCAACTGTGTCCAGGGACCTGGCACAGGGGTGATCTCCCTACGGGGAGAGGAGATCCCACTCCATTGGGAGGGCGTACCTTTTGAAGGGAATCACTGAGAATGTGGGGCTGAGACGGTTTACTGCACAGGGCAGCTCGCCCACCTCTGGTACAATAAAGATGACTTGTAAAAAGAGAACCCCCTGGTGTGAGCTTGCAATTACTCTCCTGGGGCCCTCACCACCAAGAGGGAGTTCCTCATCAGGACCATCTACCTGCATACGCATAGATCCTGATGAGGTGGAGGCGCTGCACATGATGTAAGTAG
>CM071572.1:4328170-4393296 GCA_036426205.1 Ascaphus truei
CAGGGTCCGTGTGTCAGTGTCTCAGTGCAGGGTCAGTGTGTCAGTGTGACCAGAAACGAAAGCTGCTGGTTTCTTACATCTGTTTAATAATAGGCGAGCGGTTATATTTATACAGAAAGGCAAACAAAAGAAAAAAATTGTTATCAGTGATATGCATCAGCAGTTACAAGTTAAATTCAGTCAAACTAGAGCATACAGATCTGTTAGCAGGCGTTTGTGCTTACATATCCTGTCTGAAAAGTCATTTTCTGAGAATAAGACAGGTATTAGCGGGGTGACAAAAAGATCTACGGTTTTACTTTCCGTGTTTGAGACAGACTAAAACAGCTTATATAAAACTGACAAAGCTCGCATATTATTTTAACCATTTCGGTCCCTGAGAAAAATAAAGCTGGCATATATTCGGGCAGCCGGGACAGACCTTAAAAACCGGGACTGTCCCGGCTAAAACGGGACATCTGCATGTGCCACCAAGCGAGGACAAACACATGACTCAAAGTTTATGTTGCATGAGATTGACGGGAGAGGGGGAGAAGTCCAAAAATAGAGATCTGTAGATATTATTAATAATGCTAATATTACTTTTCAGAACAGCATTATGACTTTGTAAATATTACAATTTGTTTATAAATAATATTATAGGCTAAAGCTGGTAAATTCCGGGCATTATTGAAATCCCTGCTCTCTGTGATAATGCCCGAAATTGTAAGTGATCAGTAATGGCCCGGAATTTTTGGCAGCTTGCCATGTTTTTCAGCCAATCAGCTTTCAGTTCTCTTTCACAACGAGTGAAATTTGCTCTTAGACAAGGGAGGTGATTGGACAGAAAGCAGCAAGCCAAGCACTGACTCCTCCCCCACCCTACCTGCACAGGAGAGTGAGGGGAAAGGTTTGTGTGTCTGCTGTGTGTTTTGTGGGTGTAAAGGGGGTCAGCAGAGTCTTGTTGGTGTGTTTCTGCAGTGTGTGTTTTGTGGGTGGAGGAGGGGTGCAGAGTGTTTTGTTGGTGTGTGTGTCTGCAGTGTGTAGGTTTACAGGGGGGCTGCTGGTGTGTGTTTTGTGGATGTGGAGGTGACCGAGTCTGTTTTGTTGATTTGTGTGTATGCAGTGTGTGCTTTGTAGGTGCAAAGGGGGGCTGCATGTAGGTGCAGAGGGAGGCTGCAGTGTGTGTTTTGTGGGTGGAGGAGGGGCGCAGAGTGTTGTGAGTGTGTATGTCTGCAGTGTGTGTGTTTTGTGGATGTAGAGCTGGCAGTCTGTTGGTTTGTGTGTGTCTGCAGTGTGTTTTTTGGGTGTAGAGGGGGGGCTGCAGTGTGTGTGTCTTCAGTGTGTGTTTTGTGGGTGGAGGAGGGTGCAGAGTGTTGTGTATGTGTGTGTGTTTACATGGGGGCTGCAGTGGGTGTAGAGGGGGGCTGCTGGTGTGTGTTTATGGATGAAGAGGGGGCAGCAGTCTGTTTTGTTGGTGTGTTTTGTGGATGTATAGGGGGGCTGCTGTGTGTTGTGTGGAGGAGGGCTGCAGTGTGTTTTGTGGGTGTAGAGGAGGGGGGCTGCACAGTGTGTAGGGGGGACTGCAGAGTGTGTATATAGAGGGGGGGTTGCAGTGTGTGTGTGTGTGTGTGTGTGTGTGTGTGTGTATAGAGGGGCTGTGTATATGTACAATTTCCTTTTAATAAACTTGCAGTAAAAGCATAAGAATGTAGACAATCATGCTGATAAAAATCAATATGACTACAAAAATGTATCTCTTTTATGAAAAATTAAAAATAAGCCTACATTTAGCCTCTAATAGTAATAATCCCCTCAGAACAGGGCATTACTGGCGAATACTGTAATGCCCTGGCTGGGTTAAAGTCCCTCTGCTTCGCTTCGGGCCTTCAACTCTTCTCGCCAGGCCAGTAATGCCCTGTTCTTCAGGGATTATTACTTAAATAATAATAGTGCTTCACAATGACAATACAGAGCACGGTACAATGCAGATAGGATCTTTTACAGACACAGTCTCTGCCCAAATGTGTTTTTAATCTATGTTGGAGATAAGATCACAAGGAGAAAATACAGGGAATTGAACCAAGTTCCCCTGATTTAAATACCATGTAATTGTTTACAGAGTCAGTGTCATTGCTCACTGAGCCACTGTTTATAATAAATCTCGGAGATTATGAAGGGGAACACTTAATAAAAAAATAAATGGATGTAGATTATAACAATATAACATTTCCAAAATGCTCGGGCTATATTAAAGCTGCAGACCAAGCAATATCCTACATCTGTGTTTTGTTTTAATAAATCAGTTCTGTACTATGAGAAAATAGTTGAAGCATTTTTTTTAAAACACTGAATTACATTTTTAATGTATTATAATGTAACAAGCATTTTTTGTTTCTATAGCAACCATTTACACAGTCCCGTCCCCTTCTGAAACAGGCTCTGGCACACCCCTTTTTGAGCCCTGCCCTCTCTCTAGCAGTGCCCCAATTGTATCTAGTGACTGCCTGGTCACATGATCTTCTTCAAAGGAGAACGGATCGATCGGCAACTTACTTATCATTCTGTGGATTGTGTTGATGCACATATTAATGAGAGAAAAAACTGGCAGCTTGGACTGCTGCTTTAAAGGAGATCCTAACTATGGAATAAAAATGTTATGGTTCACATCAAAGGAAGTGTAAGGTTTCACATTAGGAGTGGTGGGGTGTGGGGAGTTTAGATTTTAAACTAGAGCAAAACAAGTTCCCCCAGATTTATGAAAGACATTATTATATAATATAATGGGATGTTTTACTTGGATATATGTGGTGCAGCTTTTTAGCACATGGGAGACTCTTATACATGGCCCCAGGAAAATGAGTGAGCCAAGTGTGTGTAATCCTTAATCAGTTTGCATGTAAAGTACGCAGCGTTGCTCTCAACTGAAGAAAGATTAGCAAGTGATGTAAATGAGTGATATAAAGCAAATGATTCTGCCGCTTGCTGGGCCTTCAACTAATGACATTGTGTTTATCTCTCAGGTTATTCTCTCTCATGTACACAGTGTATGGCTCTCAGTGGGACATCCTGCATGGGCCCCTCTATAACCTGCCCAGCTGATAAAGTTTGCCTGTCTTCGTACACCGTGACCACAGCAGGTGTGTTGTACTGTTTACTGCATGTCAATGACTTTAAAGTGTTATTAATGTTCTTTTATTTCAGGGGCAAGACAATAGATGTGTTTCATATCCGTCAAAGGGAGAGAAAAAGGAGACAGAAAATGTTAAGTTACAGTGAGATCTCTTTGAGAAACTGGAGAGATCTCAAAACCCTGTGACAGAATAATAATCGGATCCGTAGCACAGCTCTGAGGAAATGCCAATTATATAAAGTACATAACCATGATCCTACATTTAACATTAATCTTGTGTAAGAACTGTGTAGCACTGCTTTCCCCACCCTCTGGGAGATGTTACTCTGCTACTGGTGCTGTGGTGCTGTGGCTAACCTGTGAGGGTCCAGGAGAGCCGAGATGTCCACGTTGTTGTGGGGACAGGCTTTAGATGTGATCAAGCTTGGCTCGGGGTGTCGGCTCCAGGAATCCCAGAGTAGTTCCCACCAAAGCATACTTCATTTACACCCCTGCCCAATTACTGCTGCCTCAGGCAGGGATATATAAAACAAAGGGGCTTTATTAGCAGTCACTGCAGATGGAATATACAGCGATGCAGATGTCCCCAGACTTCTGGATGGTGGTGGACCTCTGATAGTGGTGAGGCCTATGTAGAATGTAACTGTTCTAAGGGGCTGGGGCACGCTCATCCCAGATGGGAGTCTCACAGCCCTTCCAGAATCCCGAGTAGGACTCCTTACAAATTGTCACTTCCCATCTGAGCTAAGGAAGGGGAGAGCTCAATGTCTGTAGCACTATTGGTTGTACACCACTTCAGTCACTCAGTCAGCAAGGGGGGGGGGGTCAAAGCGCCTAGAATTAACCTGTCGCAGCCCGTAGGCCTATCAGGGCTTATATGACAGGAGGCAGTTTAGACCGGCTACGCTACAACTAATTAACCATTTCACTACTAAGTCAGCTAGATATGTGCTGTATCTTTGTCAGTTAATAAGAATATTTTTTTCAAACTTTGTCTGTAGGCGGAATGGTGATAAGTAATGTCTTTGGTAGAGACTGTGAGTTACAAAGCAAGTGCGGCACGTCTGGGAGTATAAGCGTTCCTAACGCCAAGATCAAGATGAGCACCTCCTGTTGTACCACTGACAACTGCACTCCTCCCATACCCACCTGTAAGTGCCTCAGTGTCATTATTTACTGTACCTGTCTGTGCTACCTCCAAGAATTCACCAGTCTCTGCCATATTCGTATCATTTCCTTCTGTGTTACTTACAGTACATATACCACCTGCCTTTAATTACTTGATTGATTACATTTACAGTACCTACATACCTGTTACTATGAAAACTCTGTGTAATTTATGGTATATATTGCTGTTTTTATTTACTTTATGTATCTGGCAGGTAATTACAATATGGGTATATTATTATTATAATTATTATTATTATTGTTATTACCAATGTCAGTTCACTCAACTCACTGGTTATGTACACAATAATTTCGGAAACGACTTGCTGTCTCATATTAGTTGATCATTTAATGTTACTGTACAGTAGTGTCACTACAGTAGTATACACTGTAATCTCACTGCACAGTTATTTCTCACTGTCTCACTGCAGTACAAGGACGGCAAGGACAATGACCATTTCTTCAAACTATTAGGATACGCGCACTTACAGCTGTTGATATCAATCTTTTATAACACAATATATGGGCCACGGGTAGAGATGGGCGAATCCCCCTCCCCCAAATCCATTTGGAAAATGCATTTTCCGCCCAAGATCAGTTATGTTGTCTACAAACCGCGGACGGATTTTATTGGTTTCAATCCGCGCAGATTCATCAGAATTCGCCTTTGACTACATCCCGTTAATAGATTTGTAGAATCCGATCTATTGGCAGTTTCATAATTGCTAAATCAGTGGATTGGTTTCTGCAAATCCTTTCACAGGTTGCAAAACCCACAGGGAGTATGGGTGATTTTATTTTTTTTTAAAAACGCAAAACGCGAATCGCCCTTTTTGAGATTGATCTGTGATCTGTGGGAACCGGCCTATCGCTGCACATCCAAATCTGCAAAATAAATTCGCCCATCTCAAGCCAGAGGGATAATCTTAAATCTTATGTTTTCGCTAGTCTTATTATTATTTATTCTTCTATCATGGTAAATTCAGTGCAGCGCAAAATAAAATGCACATTGGTTTAATACAAAAGCAAGATCTATACAAGGATGAGTGTGACAGCCAGATATAGAAATAATTGTATCGTCAGATCCTACACTGATTCATACAATGTAAGGAATATAATGGTTGACATATGGAATCGGATTTTTTATGCACATGATATAATGGTGTCACAGTGTGAAATGAAAGCCCGTCTTCTGCGGAAGTATAACGTCCCGCGTGTTCTCTGCTCTGTGCTGCAGGATTCCTGGTCCTAGGCAAATGCTGCAAAGTAGTGTACATGTAATACCTAAACACAGGGCATCTTCTTCCAACGCATTAATTAGAGTGAGGCAAATTGCACATGAAGCTTAATTATCACGGACATGAAGTGTTCAGAAAATTTGGTCAAATATAAATATTTATAGCATCCGATTCCCTTTCTCTTCCTCGCTTATAGTGCCAGCTGATAACGATGTAATGAATGGATTAACGTGCCGAACCTGCACCTCTGCAGACTCGGACTGGTGTTACACTTCGGATACCATGAAATGTACTGGGAACGAGAAGATGTGCCTTCTCCAAACTACAAAAATGTCAGGTAATCACAATAGGGTTTATTCACTTTTACGCCAATTTCACTCCTCTTATTGGTTCATTCCACTATAATTATATTGCACAGATATTCCTTCACTGCACAACTATTATTCAGTGTCTCACTGCACTAAGTTACACTGTCATGTATGTATGTGTGTGTATATGTATATATATATATATATATATATATATATAATGTATGTATGTATGTAACGGATTTTCTGGCCTATCCTGACCCACCCAATCTCACATTGGCCCCTGTGGTCTAACCAGTCCCCATTACAGGGTAGTGTCTGGTGGTGCACCTGTTGGCAACAGGACTCCTGAGTCTCCCGCATGATGGTGTGTGGGGATTGCCTGCCAGACAGGCAGCTGAGGTAGTGTGTGCGAGTCCTACCTAGATCCAGTGCAGCGCCTCCACCTCATCAGGATCCCAGCGTCCGCTTGTGGATGGTCCTGGTGAGGAACTTCTCTGTGGTGCTTCCCTCTGTGTAAGTACTCCACACTCACACACAAGGTTATATTTGAACAAGGTCATCTTTATTGGCATGGTGATGTGGGCCAGCTGCCCCTCACAGCTATCAGCTTAGCCACTCATAGTCATTAGTGCTTCCCTTTGAAAGGTTCCTCCTTTTCTAATGGAGTTGCTTCCACCTCTCCCCTAAGGAAGATTCACCAGCTTCTCTCTGTCTGCTCTGAGCTGCACACAGTCACAGCTCTTGCATCAGCCTCTGCAACATTGTTGCAGAGCTCCACATGACTCTCCTGAACAGAGTCAAACACCAACTGAACAGAACTAACTTTAGGCAGTGCTGTGTCTTATATCAGCTAGGAACAGGCACATCTCTGATGTCACTAACCGTGGACACACAGCATGTTGTCACTTCCTTTGGGACATATGACACCTCACCAGGGTTTGAGGGCAAACCTCCATGTTGACTACTGGCAATCCTGCATACTTACCAGGTTTACTGCCAGCATGAGAAAGAGATATGTACACCAATTTTAGACATGGCTACGTTCTCCCCCTGGTGGAACCCAACTTCCCGGCTGGGATCTAAATTTGCGGAACCTTCCTTCAGGTAGCACTGCAAAACACAACAATACACATTACAGTACATATCTTTTCATACATAGTAACAGATACATCCTAACGTAGATGTATAACAACCAGGATTACTCCCTGCTGGGGTATCCATTACTGGTACTACCATACCCTCTTACGGTGGCCTACGCACAGCATGGTCCACTGGGCTTAGAGCAGCAATGCTGTAACACTCTGGGTGACATACTGGACACCCACAAACAGCCCATAACTCTGGCCTGGATGCTAGTAGACTGAGAGGATCATGCCCATACACTTCCTTAAGGCATTTCCTGGAGATGTAAGCTATCCTTTCTGCTGTCTCAGTATACCAATTTTCATCTGATACTTCACGATCCCAATTTTCTATGGAACTATCAGTATCCCAATTTTCCTCCCCATCACTGTTCTCTTCCCCAGAACTATATCCTCTATCCTCATCAGTGGAATCCATCCATCCCACATAACCCTCGAATAATGGGATCCACCACCGGTTCTCCCTAACCTTCTCGGGCTCTGACTTTAGGGAGTCTCCCTCCTCCGACTTCACAATAGCCACGTTAGAGCCCCAACTAGACATTGATACCTCCCCCGAATAGCCTCCACCCACCGACCCATCATCGGACGTACAGCTCGCCAGTCTCTCCCCAGTCCGTACCTCACCGGTTCCCTGGGACCCTCCCGACATCCCCAAACTGGGCGTGGACCCACGGGAAAAGGTGACTGGGACAGGGGCCTGATCTAGGGCATGGGTTTGGGCGTAAGGACGGGCAAATGGTATCCGCGGGGTTCCGACCCGCTCTCTACCTTTAGATTGTCCAGTATCACTGCAAGGACTCTCCGCTGGCTGAGCCTCACCCTTCTCGGCTCTCCTCGCAGCCTGCCAGCTCTTTGTTGTCACGGGTGATCGGGAAGCACTGCCCGATCGCCGAGGCGTTGTGGTTCTCTCTCTGGTCGTTCCGCTACCTCCGCTGGAAGTGATCACCGGAACCAGAAACTGCGCCATCTTGAGATGGATCCCCATGTGGGATCTCTTCCTCCAGAACGACTTCCGCCGCCGGAAGTGATGGTTCTGCTCTCCGCTCCGCTCGGGCCTGGGCTAGGCCTTTCTCCGCTGTTGCCACCACCGGCGCCTGGGGAGGGTAAGGATGTATCTCACCGCTCCGTCGGCTCGGGATGGGATCTTCTCCTCCTTCCGCACTGTAAGTCACCACGGCCGTGGGACTCCGCCGCTCCGGTTGTCTCCGCACAGGCGATCTCGGCACCTTGAGACTCCACTCCGCTGCGACACAGGTAAGTGCTGGTTCTTTTGCAGCACCGCTGTAGTGGTCTGCCGGTAGGCGCATCACCACCGATGTCGGGCTTGCCTGCTCCTCATCCGATGAAGCAGACTCCGACGCTAGTAGTGGCACTTCCGCAGGGGACCGACGGTGAGGTTCCGGGTTCTCACCGCGGTTGTAGACCCCTTTCTCTCTAGGCTCCGTTGCGATCATTAGGAGCGATCCCCATTCTCCGGGATCAACTGGTTCGGTGCAGGCCGCACGCGGGGCTTCAGCCGTCAGCATGGCTGTGTCCGCTCCCGCCTCCTCGGTCTGTCCTGGTACGAAGGGCTGCATGGCCCCTAGGTAGTTAATGCCACATTGGGGACACCTTGCCGTGGTGCTAGCTTCTCCACCGGGTAACCTGCACTGCGTGCACAGACACCGCAATGTCTCTTTGTCCCCAGCCTTGACTACCAGGAAGCCTCCTGGCAATGAATAGGGATATATGTCCATCTGGCTCTTGGTAGTGCTGGTTACGGGAGACACTTTGCCCAGTGGTCTCTCCTGTTCACCAGCTCCTCGCAACTGTGGGTCAGGAAGCTCACATCCAGCTCCTCCCTCAGACAACTCTGGTCTTGCCTGGCAGAGATAGAGACCCCTCCCCCTGGTGAATATTTGGGGAGGGTCCCATAAGTTAATTGGATGCCCCGGCACAGGGGCTGAACTTTTCACAGTCCTGGGGGGCGCGGCCTCCGATTTCGCGCCACTACACCCTGAGCGTAACTCCTTATTTGGCGCCAATCCCTGCCAATTTCTTGCAGCTGCCTTGCTTGCAAAATACTTTTCTTTCCCACATACAGCACCATTTGCAGGAACTACTTTCTGTAACAGCACCGCCGGCTCACCAGCTCCTTGCTCCGCTGGATTCATGCCCACGGGGCATAATTGGAAACCACTCCCCCTGGTTGAGATTAGGGGGAGGTCCCATAGATTTATCGGGTGACCCAGCACTGGGGCTGAGCTGGTCATAGTCCAAGAAGGCGCGGCCGCAGCTTTTGCGCCATACCCATCAGGGCGGGGTTTTCCTGTTGGCGCCACTCCTGGCCAACTCTCTGCAACTTTTGCATTTGCAGAATTCTCTGCACTCGGCCCACGTGGTCTCCCAGGGAAGCGTGAGCCGCCATTTTGATTTGCATCGCCAATCTCTTTAGCAACGGAGGTAGCTTTTTGTGTGTTGTACACTGACTGGCAAGCCAATTCACCATTCTCCCCACACATTACGACAATGTCCTCCTCGCTATCATCCGGAGTAATACTCCGTGGCCCTAGGCAGGACCAGAACGGCACGGCCACAGCCTTGGCACCACTCCACAGCAGGCTCGTGAAAGTCATTTCCGTAGCATGCTCTTCACCCGCACACACACCATGTGCGCTCTCTCCATTAGCCTCCGTCCGCCATTTTGGACTTTCCGCACCGCGCGGATCCTCCATTCTTGCGGTCGCTGTATTCATCTTTTGTTTGTCCTGATTGTACATGGAGCTCCTCTCTGCGGGGCAGCCACCACACTGGTACAATAAAGATTGCCCTGATGCACCACCTTGTGTACCTAATGTAGGCTGGACTCGTGTTGCACTACCTCAGTCTAGGCTCACTCTCTTAGTGTCTGCTGTATCTCCTTCCTTCCAGTCTGTGCTCCCTTCGGTAAGTGGTCTGGAATGGGCTAAAGTACTCTGGCTCTTCCATGCAGTACTTGGGCGTCTACCTCTCTTGGTCAGCCTAGCGC
This sequence comes from Ascaphus truei, assembly GCA_036426205.1. Lineage (NCBI taxonomy): Eukaryota > Metazoa > Chordata > Amphibia > Anura > Ascaphidae > Ascaphus > Ascaphus truei. Next base: position 4,338,151 of record CM071572.1, read on the forward strand.
AGACCCTCTCCAGGATTCCTGACCACGTTAACAGGCTATCCCTTTAGGCATCCTACCAACTAGCACTGCCTCAAGGTGACTAGGACAGCTATAGCCCGGCTCCAAACCCCCAACTCTTTCCAGGCCTCTAGGTCGTCCCTGCGAACTGACAAACTCCATCAGCCCCCTGACTACCCCTAGGTCCGTCCCAACGCAGCACAAAGTGGCAGCAGACACTCTCCCTGTTTCCCAGTGTGCCTAGCAAAAGCCTGTCCTGTTGACAGGTCTACATATCTCAGCAGCGCCTCCAAATGTAACGGATTTTCTGGCCTAGCCTGACACACCCAATCTCACATTGGCCCGTGTGGTCTAACCAGTCCCCATTACAGTGTAGTGTCTGGTGGTGCACCTGTTGGCAACAGGACTCCTGAGTCTCCCGCATGATGGTGTGAGGGGATTGCCTGCCAGACAGGCAGCTGAGGTAGTGTGTGCGAGTCCTACCTAGATCCAGTGCAGCGCCTCCACCTCATCAGGATCCCAGCGTCCGCTTGTGGATGGTCCTGGTGAGGAACTCCTCTGTGGTGCCTCCCTCTGTGTAAGTACTCCACACTCACACACGAGGTTATATTTGAACAAGGTCATCTTTATTGGCATGGTGATGTGGGCCAGCTGCCCCTCACAGCTATCAGCTTAGCCACTCATAGTCATTAGTGCTTCCTTTTGAAAGGTTCCTCCTTTTATAATGGAGTTGCTTCCACCTCTCCCCTAAGGAAGATTCACCAGCTTCTCTCTGTCTGATCTGAGCTGCACACAGTCACAGCTCTTGCATCAGCCTCTGCAACATTGTTGCAGAGCTCCACATGACTCTCCTGAACAGAGTCAAACACCAACTGAACAGAACTAACTTTAGGCCTCGTTCAGGGTGCCAGCTGCAGGACTCGGCGGGAGGGAGGCAGTGCGGCAGTTTGCTGGGCGATCTGTGTTTATCCCCCAGCAGACTTTTCAGCGTTGGGGAGGGGGCGGGGTTACACACAGCAGGGTAAGTATCGAGGTTGCAGTCATGAAATCATTCTGAAGAATGATTTCATTGGCTGCCTAGGTCCCAGTGACGCTGCTGCAGCTCCAAAAAACGAAATTTTCGTTTATTGAAACTGTAGTCAGCTTCAACTTCTGGCTTCGGAGACAGGGCGGTTGCTACCCTGACAACCAGTATTCAAATTGAATACTTTGTTTCTCACGGCAGCACGCACGGCAGCACGCCCTCCCTCCGAAGCCAGCACCCTGAACGAGGCCTTAGGCAGTGCTGTGTCTTATATCACCTAGGAACAGGCACATCTCTGATGTCACTAACCGTGGACACACAGCATGTTGTCACTTCCTTTGGGACATATGACACCTCACCAGGGTTTGAGGGCAAACCTCCATGTTGACTACTGGCACTCCTGCAACTTACCAGGTTTACTGCCAGCATGAAAGAGATATGTAACCCCAATTTTACACATGCTATATATATATATATATATATATATATAGATAGATATCTAGATGATATATAGATATATATAGAATATATATATATATAGTTATATAGATATATATATATATAGTTATATAGATATATATATATATAGTTATATAGATATATATATATATATATATAGATATATATATATAGTTATATAGATATATATATATATAGTATTATATATATAATATATATACTTATATAGATATATATATTATATTCTTAGATATATATATATATATCGTTATTAATCTATATCTATGTTCTAGATATATATATATCTAGTTATATAGTACTATATCTTATATTTATTATGATACTATTATATATATAGTTATACGTTCCGTTCCCAAGGATTGGTAAACAAGAGACAGCACTCAATGTTGAAATCAAAGTGTATTAGTGAAGCAAAATACATCAGAAACCCACGTTTCGGTCCTACAGAATGGGACCTTCCATTATCAGCACCTGAGGAGGTCCCATTCTGTAGGACCGAAACATTGGGTTTCTGGATGTATTTTTGCTTTCACTAATACACTTTGATTTTCAACATTGAGTGCTGTCTCTTGTTACCAATCCTTGGAACGGTAACGTATAACTACATTCTCTATATGGGACGTGCACCTGTGGCTTACCAGCACCTATGGGAGTGCCAACTGCCTTATCTGACCTATAATATATATATATATATATAGATATATATATATATATATATATATATATATATATTATAATATATTTATATATATATATATATATAATATTAGTGCTGATAATGTACACAGTGCTTTAACACAAAAATCCAAAATCAGACAATAGGAAAGGAAATCCCTGCCCCAGAGAGCTTACAATCTAAGTAATCAAGCTTCACACTGCTTACTATACTTCATAAGCATTGTCCACTTCTTGAAAGATTTAGGAAGACCCCCTGACCATAATAATCCAATCCAGCTCCCTGCCTGACTATAATGCACAGACACTACTCACTGCCTCCCTGTCATGTACATTAGAACTAACAATAATGTAGACATTGCTTTAAAAGGGATTTTGAAATACTGTTCAGCACTGGCATATAGGTGTTAATAACATCTGACATCTTCAAAGAGAAATTCATAAAATAGATGCATCTGTATGATACGTTTATGTAAATGACTTTTATGTTTGGATCCACAATCAATGACATGTCCTTAGAACCTTCATATTGCTTAATAGCTTTTTGCTTAGTATTACTGCGTAGCTGATCTTACCTTAGGGGCACGCAGGGCAGAATAGTTTATTTTGGTACAGTTCCAAAGAATAAAATGCTTCCTTATGTAGCCCTCTTTCCTACTGGCATAGAAAGACTACTGATGCTGTGTGTACCTGTTGGCTCAGTGAGATCTGGGCCTCCGCTGGCTGGGAGCCTGGGGTAGCAATATGTACTTGGCAGCGCCTCCACTTGCCCAGGATCCCAAATTAGTAAGATTCCCCTGGACAAGAATAACAATAATATTCCATATAGTATAACGGTTTACTATAAGTGAATGCAAAACATGAACATACATATGAATAACTAATCACCAGGCAAGCAGATACGGCAATACAGTAACGTAACACCCGTGGCTGTGCCACCTCCACCCTGGAGTAATGTCTCTCTCCCACCACCGCGGGTACCCCACACCGTGTCTAATATTCTGGACCAGTCCCTTGGTCACTCAACCCTTGGTGTCCCCAAAGAACCCTCCCCCAAGGCGGGATCAGCGCCTGCAGGTACTGGTGTTGGTGCACTTAGTATAATACCTTCCGGCTGCTCCAGCAGCCGGTAAATGTACTTCACAAAGGATCAGCCGATCCAGCGTAGTCTCCTACGAGTCTGTACTTGAGTCTAGCAGCTTGATCCCAATCACCACTCTTACTGCAACACACGAAGACACAGTGTCCCTGTATACTGATATCAATAAAGGGTATGCTGCCCCTATCTATGGTGTTCCCTGCCGTACCACAAGCTAGTGGTGACTCTGCCTCTAGGCCCCAGTGCAGGCCCAATCTCTGGCCTATGCAGTGGGTCACCGATCCCCTGCAACACACACCTCCTCTCCCCTTGCTTCCCCGGGGCGCACTTGCTAGCGTGGTCCCGCAGCTAGCTTCCCTTCCAGCAATCCTGCCTTCCGATTGGCTCCTGAGTCCCCTCCGACCTTACTGAGGCTCATGGGAGTTGTGGTTCCGCTAAGAGCCTTTCCCCTATTGGTCAGCCGTTCGCGCGCTTACTCTGTGCATGCGCGACCTTCCAGGAGCTCCCTGCAGCACACCTATGCTGCGCATGTGCAACGATCCATCTTGGCGGCGCCCTGTGCTAGTCGGGCCACCGCGGAGCCTCAGTGACACCCGAAAGCTGCCTGCTCGACCCACCCCACCCTCCTGAAGGGCCAGCTGACCTGTCGCTTATCCCTACAGCACTCGCAGCTAGGTACAAGAAAAGAGAGGTTCAGGGGAACACCACTACACTTAAAACATTATTCCAGTGTAAGTTGTCAGGTGAAGTTCAGTTTGTATGGACACGTCAGTGCAGTATGTATATCTTTTATGTATATAGCGCCATTTACGTACATAGCGCTTCAAAGTAGGGATACATGTGACATAATAATATAACACAGCGGTGCGCAAACGGGGGCGCGTTAGAGGGAGGTCACAGTATCAAAGGCTGCAGAGAGGTCAAGTAATATGAGCAGAGTGTAATGAACTTTCTTTGGCAGCATGGAAGTCATTAGTTATTTTAGTGAAAGCTGTTTCCATGGAGTGTGCAGTACAGATTCGAGATTGTAGAGGGTCTAGGAAAGAATAGGAAGTGAGAAAATGAAGCAAGTGAGAGAATACAAGGTGTTCAAGGAGTTTAGAGGCAAAAGGCAGGAGGGAGACCGGATGGTAGAGAAACTGGTAGGGTCAGCTTCCTGATTTTGAGTAATGATATAAATGTTGTGTGTTTTGAAGGAGGAGGGAAAGGTACCAGAGTAGAGGGGGGAGTTTAAAATATATGAGCGTAAGAATAAATAGAGTAAGAGCAAAAGGTTTGAGGAGATTGGGGGAATGGGGTTGAGAGGGCAAGTGGTAGAGGGATAAAATGAGATCAGTAGGGACACATCCTCCTCTGTCACAGCTGAGAAAGAGTTGAAGAAGGCTGGAGAAGAGTTAGTAGGAGGTGTAGAATGTGAGGAGGATAGAGAAAATATGTCTTAATGTATGGAACCCACCTTTGTCATGAAATAGTCAGCAAAGTCCTGAGGTGAAATGGAGGACGAAAAAAAGGTAACAGACGTTGGTCTGAGTAGAGAATAGTTGGCATGAATTAGACATGTGCATGTTTATTAGTGAACAAAATGAGCTATGTTTAGCCTGGGAGAGGGCAGAGATTAAACAGAATAGGATCCATTTGTAGGGAACGAAGTCTGCGAGAGTGTGAGATTTCCTTCAGAGGCGTTTAGAGGAACTAATGCAGGAACGCAAGAGGGTCATGTACAGTGGTAAGAAAAGGTTTGTGAACCCCATTGATAATTATGGAAATTCCATCGTTTTTCCATGATAACCTTCTTGAATCAAAACCAATCTTTTCTTAAATATCCAATAAGGTTTATAGTAATTAAGAGTAGGGGTATGTGCAAAAGTAAGTAAAGCCCTGGTTTTACCAGCTAAATTAAAGGCAATAAATAGAATCAGGGTGCTTAAATAATTAAGTAGATCTTCGGGGCTTAGTTTGGGAGGCCCCATCCTATATAAAGATCAGAAACTTTGTGAGTTTGGTCTTCACCATACAGGTGTGTGGAAACACATCATGCCAATGTCAAAAGATGATCATCAGTCTAGAAACTGTTACAAAACCATTTCTAAGGATTTGGGGATCCACCAATCCACTGTCAGACAGATAGTTATTTAACTACTAAGAGATTTAACTATGCTTACATGGCACAGTGACAGCTTAATGCATTTACACACAAGAAAAGAAAAGGGCAAACAACGCACTGAGGATCAGTTGGTAAAAGTAAATATATAGTGTTGTGTGTGTGTGTGTGTGTGTGTGTGTGTTGTGTGTGTGTTGTGTTGTGTGTGTGTGTGTGTTTGGTGTGGTGTGTGTTGTGTGTGTGTGTGTGTGTGTGTATATATATATATATATATATATATAATCAGCAATAAATGTATTAAACTTACATAAGATAAACATGTATATGCATATACATATATAAACATGTATATGCAGCTCGGGAGACGTGGGATTGACGGCCGATGGGAACAGCAGATGATAACAGTCCGGAACGCGATCACTGTCAGCTGGATGTTAGACTAACCCAAACTGCAACTGGTCTTCAATATCACAAATAAGCAACTGCACGTGACCTCAACGCGTTTCGCACATACATGCATCATCAGGGGAACCCAAGTCACCTGAGCTGCATACATAGCTTTTTATCTTATGTAAATTTAACACATTCATTGTTGTTTTCTATATTGTTGTTTTTATGTTGTGTGGACCTAATATATATACTTGTAACCAGCTTATCCTCAGTACACGGTTTTCCTTTCTTGTGTGTTTGTGAGAATTTCTTTCGGGTTTCTCACTTAGGAGATATCGGAGTGCTCCTGCTGACAGCTGCAAGGGGATTACAGTTACACTCCGCTTATACTTGGGAGAGCGGGATGTGCATTTACACATGAGTTTTACCTCACATTGTAATTGTTCTTTCTTCTCGCTGCATTACAGTTACATTGTAAGTCACACATAGGTGTTACTTACTACATTTGGGTTTGTATTGTAATAATCTGCACAACTATCTTCTCTACATCATGGTACAGGGAGACCACAGTTTCAAGCACTAATTTGCATCACTGGGCCTTCTGAACACAGGGTTTAAACTGCATTAACCGTGCCGACTACCACAAACACCACAGGGATTAAACAGGAAGAATATTGCAACGTTACTAGCTCACTGCGCTGAAGTTACTGTATTTACTCTTACGTACAACATTCTTTTCTCTGCAGGAACTAGGGCGGGCATAGTGGCCGTTCGTGGTTGTGCCTCTGAAAGTATCTGCAATATTGGTACCCAAACAGGGAGCTATGGTGATGTAGAGATGAAAGTAACATTTTCATGCACCAATGGAAGTAATCGTCTCCACCCAGGCTTTTTCTTGCCAGCTGTTGTGGCTCTTATGCTGATTAAACTCCTGTCTTAGTGCAATTGTAAAGAAGCCTATAAGATGTGTTCCCCCTTTTACGTACTGATAATGTGCCACTTTCTGTGTACAGTACATGCAACTTATGTATCAGATTTTAAGATGTTCCTCCTGAAATTAATTGTTATGATTATTGATTTAAGACTTATATGGATTTTTACTGCCTGCAAATGTATTGTGACATTGGGGACAAATCCTATGTAGAGATTGGCGGATTTGGATCCTTTGTGGATCGGCTGGTTTTCCTTTACGCGGATTGCCGCAGATCAGTCTCAAAAACCGCGATTTGCCTTTTCCACGTTTTTTTTTTTTTTTTTAACATTGACAATCAAATCCACGTATTTCGCAATCCGCTGGCGGATTATAAGAATCCAATCCGCGGACTCCGCAATCGAATTCGCGGATTGAAGTCTTAAAATCCACCAGCGGATTGCTGAATCCGTGGATTCGACTGGTAAAATCCACCAGCTGAATCCGTGTAATTGTATACAATGACGTTTTTTTTTATTAATCTGCACTGATTGAAACGGGCACAATCCGCCGGCGGAACCGGTTTTGAATGGAAAGCTTGGGAAATTCCACAAAATGGATTCTGATGGTTTCACCCCCATCTCTAGCCCTATGTACAGTATGTATGAAAATATTATAGCTATGGTTTATCAGGTTATTTTTTTTTAATAATTAACAGCTTTCCATATTATATATTAACATTTGTTGGATTATGAAATGTAAAATATCTGCCACTACCAAATATTTTTCAGGAAACCCAGTTATCTCCCAGTAAACCCAGAGGTGGACATCTCCGATTTATTGCATATCAGGAATATTTGTTACTGTGCTTTCATGTTCACTTAAAGGAGAAAAAAAATGAACGTTTCAGAAATCGCGATAAATTATAACTTCATCTGTGAGAAACTCCAATGTTGTTCGCTTAAAAGGTCTGCAAAAAATAAAGAAAATCCTGTGCACTCCTGCAATGGTCACACTGGGTACTGGAGCCGAAAGGAAAAAGCAATGGGCACAACGGACTTTCGTGCCAGCAGTTTTTGTTTTTTTTTAACTCGGTCATACATTGACTTTGTTTCTACTGTGAGCAGTCGTACATCAGTGTGGAGCACAATAACAAATGATCTTTCAAGGACGTCCATTGTTCCCATCCGTTTCCTTTCGTACACTTAAATGTATCATATCCTACATCAAATCTACTTTTCTCCAGGACTAAAATGGTTACTAGAACTTTGTACTTCATTGTTTAGCCTTCAAAGTTATATGATCGCATACCTACAGCTTTAACTAGTTACCTGTAAGTACTGTATCTGTTTTGTATCTGGTACATACTGGATATCAGTTACACCTATTGTATCTCATTCTTCTACCAGTGCGTGAGAGCGGAGAAGGGATCTATTGACTGTTTTCTGCTCCTTTTGATTGAAGCTCAAACCTTTAGCTAATCCGCAATGTATTAAAATATTTTCCCAAAAATGTGTATTTCCCGTGAATTATATTTATAAGGGCAGCAGGAAATGAATACCACTCTATACATAGACACAAATATATGCAAACATTAAAATGTTGTATTAATAAAATGGTGCACAAAATTATATTATTTGTATGGATGCGAAGATGGATTTCTGTGATTCGGAATCCCTTATGGACTTGATTTATGTCATTCAAAATCTGTCGTCTGCTGTAATCCATCGGTTTAAATGAATGGGGTGGGAGGAAACATATCCCATGCACAACGGAAAGACTACGACTAAAAGTACAGGCTGTTTTGTGTACTGCTTATAAACATTAAAAAAATGGCACCTTTGCTTGCATGGGTTGTCACAGTGCCGACTTGAAGGCGGTGCGATTGGTGCCACCGCACCGAGCTCCGCATTTACAGAGACCCCGCGCTCATCTCAACAGCAATTAAACTGGTTTCCAGGGCAAGTGCGGGGGTCTCCGTAACTGTCTTACTTTCTCCTTCGTCATCTCTCCCTGCAGGGTCCCTCATCATGGCACCGTAACGTGAATGACGTCACGTTCCCATGACAATAGGACGTCACATGACATCCCGTTGTCATGGCAACGCAACGCCATTTGACATCATGGTGCCATGATGAGGGACCCTGCAGGAAGAGCTGGTGAAGGAGAAGATAAGAGACCACGCACCTCATGTCTGCACCGAGCCCCACAATCTTCCGACCCGGCGGTGCACAGTGCAAATTGACACGAAAGACACTCCTGCGAGCGTGACTTGTGTATAATGTGATAAGGGTTAATACACGCAACTATCCAGCTGACACACTTATCTCTCCAGGGGTGTCCCTAAAATTAGTAATGTCTTCCGTCAATCCCTCACAAAGCAAACCTCATCTCGGTGCCACCATCAAAATAATGTTAAGATATTATCTCTAGGAGTCGTCGGTCCCCTGTGTACTAGGAAAGAATATGATTACCACACAAAAAAACGGTTGTAGCAAAATGTGTCCAAAAAACGCAGCTTTTTTTCTGAAAAGCGCGCACAGTGAAATTAGGGCCCAAAGACAATACTTATTAAATTTTAGATTTAATATACAAAAGTAGTACAGTGCTTAGTTAGAGAAATAAGAATGTTGCAATAAACATACATTATAATATGCAGACAGTTATATTCAAATAATGGGATAAAACAAACAGAAATTAATAACATACATTATAACATATTAGGCTTCTTAAGTTAGAAATATGAGAAGCTATGTGTTATTGTGTTAACACTCCCTTTGTTGAATTCTAATTTCATATCCCCAAATGCATTGTATTTATCCAAAAGCTTCTGCATTGCGAACAGAATAAGGTCACCTTCTAGAGCTTGTCCTTAACTCCCCCTCATCAATCTCTAATGATATGTTTAGGGCTTGGGGAGAGAAAATAGTTTTTTTTTTTAATTGAAAATGCATAATGTAGGTATAAAAAAAACCCTATAACTTTCTTTCTATAGCCACTAGAATGATGGGTCTATTTTGATAGGCCCATTTCCATCTTTGATGGACAAATGGATATCTTGCATATGCAACCGAATTGGTCCAAGATCTTTGGATTCCATTAAAACAGCGGAAAGTGCTGGGGATAAATATACATTTTTTATCCTTGCATATTGATGCAGTAGTGACTCCCGAGGTCAGTGTGAACAATACACCTGAAAGTGCCAGAATGGAAGGGTACAATGTCTTTATTCTGTAATTAACCTGGCCACAAGAAAGGGTGTCCCTTCAGGATTTATGATGATGATGATCCCAGAAACGAGACGCACCAGCAAAACGCCCATAGGATGTTGGGGTGCTTAGACCCTGGGAACATGTAAGAGTTGTGTCCCTACGTCATTGTACATGAACTCTGGCTGCCAGAGCAGCGACAGATGAATGCCAAATATATCCGCCAGCTACTGCAACTGCAAGCAAAGCACGGGAGGGGGAAATGAAAGGGAACAAAAGGTGGTATGGCAACAGAATGCAAGAATAATCTGTAGGGATGAGGAGGAACAATGTTTCAGGGCAGGGTGCCCCTTCTTCAGGCCCATGCCCACAGACCCAATGGGCCTGCGGTACTTCCCTTATACCCCACCAAATACTCCTCCCTCTGTTGGAATAAGAGGAGGAATGGCTTGAGTTATGCAAAACATTAATCACTAGTCAACAATTAACTAAATAGTGAACAAGAATATGTCAATTGAAAAATCTCAGCTGACTAGCAATTCATGCAAACAACCAACCACCTGGTATCTGTAAAACAAAGTACAGGCATACACCGCATTAACGTACACAATTGGTCCAGAGCATTATGTAAAGCGAAAATGTACTTAAAGTGAAGCACTACTTTTTTTCCACTTATTGATGCTTCGGTACAGGTTGGGAGCCGGTATTGCTGGTCTGACAGGCGCATGCGCGAGCTGCCGTTTGCGAGGGGAATTTGCGAGTCATTACTACGGCGGTCTACAGGGCAGAATAAGTGTCCGTACTCGTGTGGGGCTATTGAAAATATGTCCTTACTCGCGAGTGTACTTAAAGTGAGGTATGCCTATAACTCCTTTGCTACAAACAGACCTCAAAAAGTAACAGCTTTAGGATCACAGACTGGCACTGCAGTGCCAATGAATGGCGAAAAATAATTGTCTGCTAAGCATCAGATCCCCGGTATTAGGGACATACTGTACAATTACATACATAAAAAGTATTGAATCAAATGCCACATGGATGATAAATGAAATAACGATACGTGTCCCTTAAAAAGTGGGTCCTTGTTGTGCCTCTGGCTCAGGTGCTATCAATTATTTTTATTTGCATTCATTGGTACTGCAGTCTTATACCACCTTTTGTTTCTTTTTCCTTTCCCCCTCCCCTCACTATCCTTGTGTGATCCGTTACCCACCCCACTAACTTCCGTTAACCATTGTGCCTTTTCTGTGTTTACACTATATCTATTATTTATGCAATGTACTAAGCTGTATGGCATCTTATTTGATTACAAGACATTATTTCTTCATTTTTGTATAAACTCATTGTGCTGTCGTTGATTTTAGAGTGCTGGGAATCTCCCCCCCTTTCTATGTACTCACAAACATCTATTTCTACCATTTTTCTGGAGAGTCCATGTTAACATTTACAACCTATTTATAACAGCTGTTTTATGATTTTACACTCATCAGTTCTGCAATGTGAAGCTGATAAAGGCTAAATGCTCCGCCCGTCTCGGTAATGCTACCACCATGAACAGCCTGAGACCACACATAACGTTGTAAGAAAAATGGAGACAGCTTTATTTTAACAGCATCTGTTAAAACCCACCAGCCTGCCCGCCCGCCCGCCCTACACGATTTTACCAGTGGGGGGAGATCTCAGCCCAGCGGGTAATTTGGCCGCTCTGCCTCCCCTGCTCTATCTACAAAAGGGGGGCAGAAGATCCTTATCAGTCATGGTTGGGCTACACCGCCCAGCCCTAAATCTGTCACCCAGCCTTCCACAGCATTGTTTGGGCATGGCCAGCGCTAAAGCCGCCGCTTACAGCCTTCCAAGCTGTTCTTGGGGCTCCACTTAAAAGGGGGATCCTAAAGTCCTCACCCATACTCCGTATCCTCAGCTTAGCTGGGGCCGCAGCTCCACTGTGACGAGGAGACCACAAGCTCTTGCTTGATGCAAAACAGTGTTAATACAATAAACCAAAAAACTTTGAGATGGGTGGTTGGGAACAGGGCCAGGGTGATGGCGGTGCAATCAGGGCCTGTGCACCAAGCACCGCGGTTAAAAAGGCTCCACGTTCTTCCCCACAACAATTAAACTGATTGCGATGGGAGAGACGGGCCTTTCTAACTATCTTACCTTCTCCGACGGCATCTCCTGCTGCATGGTCCCGTCACACTAAGGGGAAATAAATTATAGACCCGATGGGGCTGGAGAAGTGGAAAGTATGGAGTTAAGTTAGGAGAAGGCTAAGTGAGGGGGTGCAGCAGCCCAAGGGAAAAAGGAGGGGGAGGATGGGAGGAAGTGAAATATGTCAGTGTTCCTGGATCCGAGGAAGTGGTAATACCGCCCAATATACATATACATATATAAAACATACAGGACCCCTATAAGCTCATATTGAACCCCCAAAATAACCACAACATATATATATGCGTATAAGTGTCAAAGAGGAGTGCTACAGAGCATGGCAATATATACATATATACACACACATATATATATATATATATATACCCCCCCCCCTCCGCTCCCCTTCCCCTACTACCTATTACGCATTTACATCCCGGGCAACGCCGGGTCTCTCAGCTAGTACAATATATATACACTCATCTATATAGCACATGCAGAGCTGGAGTTTATACATGCCAAATAGAAAGACATTTCTACTAGGGAACTCGGTATATATTTATAGTGCACATCTGACATTACGGTAATATAGCATATTACGTATATGGATAGTGTGACGTGTAATATCCATAGTAGTGGCGGACATTTGCAGTCATAAGGGGTATAGCAGAACCAATTTGTAAAGTTAGGATTCTGGGTTTTAGAATACACTGCTATACTTCTTTATATTTAGCACTGTATCTTGTATCAATGGTTTCTGTAAACTGCCCGGGAAATGCACAGTGAAAAGTCCCCACATAAAAAATACTGCATCTCATTTAGTAGAATTAAGGTACAGCACATTTAGTCTAGATCGGAAATTGTTATGTTGCAAGTTTGCAACGGTTTGGTTAGTCAGACCTATAATCCAATAGATGGGTTAGAGGTGGCTTAGAAGCAAGTTGTCATGGATTTTGCTCTTCAATTAAAGATACCTCCTTTGGTGGAGCTTGCTAAAGGGAAACACTTTTTGACCCAACAGCAATGCTTTGGAAGATGTGGTATAGAGACCAAAGTATAGATAATGAAGCACTTCAGCTTATCTGATGGCCTCTGTTATATATCTTGATATGATTACAAGAGACAAGTTTTTGAGAAGTTATGAAAGCAATCAAGTGCAGTGAAACAATTATTGGGGGTGTGATTGTTTTTAGTTGCAGGTTAATGGAGGGCCTTATTTAATTTGGTGGATATATACTAACACAGGAAAAAAGAAAACCCAATGAAAGCACTCTAATCAATAAAGAAAACACAAAAAGTTTATTTATCAGAACAATGCAAGAAAGAAAGCAAAAAATATATAAAAAGAGAGATTTAGACCAAATGAGGATAAAAGAAAAGCCTACAAAGAAAATATAATACGTATCCTTCTGACACTGAAATAAACAGACATAAGGAACACCAACCAAATTGCAATAAAGTGCTAATAAAATACACAGCAAAAATGAAAGGGAAAATCCTTATACAGTACAAACAGTGGGATCACAATGGTTCCCACAGAAGGTTCCCTCACAACTAAAGGGGCTCAGGTATTGTCGTTACCTGTTGGCTCACGGAAGGCCTGAGCCTCCACCACTGGGAACCTGGGGTGACTGTGTGTCCGTCTCGGTGCGGCGCCTCCACCTGAAAGGGATCCTTGCGCAGCAGGATAAGCCCCTCCCAGGAACAATACCAATAATGCACATACACACTCAGGTATATATATATCAACCTTTACTGTACACTCTGTACCACACAGAATAATAGGCCCCAACCTGATACCACCAGTGTGTGGGACAGGGTCACGCGAGGTACACGCTACCTCAGCGCCCAGCATCAGGTATCCGGAGAGGCGCGCAAACTCCCGTCGGCGCGCGCACACGTAGACCGGACGATCCGTCCGGACACGCGCTCCCAACAGGAATCAGGAACGCAACCTCGGTGGTGGTGCGCCCATCATGCGCCGCGCGCCCCCTACGCATGCACGTCGTTTACAGATCTTTGACGGAACCATCCTCAGCTGCACCACACCTGAAGCCAAGGTAACATCATCTTATCAGCTCTCTACCTACTGCTAATACCTCCCCTCTTCCTCCTCTTGCTCATTGGTTCATCTCCCTATTTATGTTCACCCACTCCTCTTGTTGCTGAGCAGACCGTTGTTTATGCACAGTGCTCATTGCAGCCTGAGTACCTGTCTCTGTTTCGTCTTGATCTCTGTTGTGACCATGCGTGTCCCTGACCCGTCTCTTCTACATCCCTGGACAACGGCTTGTTATCGGATTTCTGCTCTCTCCATCCCACGACCTCGGCTAATGGACTACGACGATTCTACTTTCTCCAACCCCGGACCACGACAAGTACTCTCACCTACCTACAGTACACTCTCCTACCCTGACTCGGCTACACGTTTCCGACCCTGCTATCCGGACCCATCCCCGTGGTTTAAGGCGTGGTTATATACTTCCCCATCTCAGCCCCGCAGTCTAGTCCAGGTTTTAATGAGCATGCATGACAGTGTCCCCAAAGTACATTGGATGCCAGGCACCAATACCCTAATGTCCTTTTCCCAATGTCAAGGCCCACCCAAAGTGTAGGAGATAGCGCTATCCTTGGAATGTTGGTGCACTTAGGTGAGGTACCTGCCGGGTACTCCAGTACCCGGTGCGGCCAGCTTAGCAGCAGGGATCCGCTTGATCCAGCGACGCCATCCGCGAAGGTGTCCGCCTCTGTGTGGGATGAGCTCCAGTAGGAGGGTCCCACCTGGAGAGTCTCTGTATGCAAAGGTGGTCTGGTCCCAGACCACAGGCCGCAATCACCGCGCTGCGTCTTCCTCTGTGTCCCTGACACTACTCAGTAATGGGGAAGAGTCCCTATCTACGTCCTTCCTGAAGCACCCACGAGTGGGATCTATCTGGGACCTAAGGGGGGTACTCTGGCCTAGTCTTAGTGCCACTGACACTCAAACCATACCTTCCCCTTCTCTGTCCTGGCTCTGGCTGGCGTGGTCCTGCTGAGCATGCCAAATGTATCTAATTCCAGCTCCCTGCCTATGTCCCTAATGCTCATGGGACTTGTAGTACTTTGCGGAGCCATTTGGAGTCATGGCCACTGCTCTAATTGCTCTGCCATGTGCACGGTGTACAAATATGGCTGCCGAAACTAAATAGCTATTGCGCAAGCCTTCCATGCGCATGCGCGAATATCCAAAATTGCGGTGCCCTATCAGTGTCCCACCTCAGAGCTCCCGGCAACCCAGCCGCCCCTCCTGCTGAACCCGCACACTGTCGCAACCTCCCTGCACTGGTTGCTATCCCGCTCCCGCAGCCCAGAGGTAAGAGGGAGACCCGGCTACACACATAACTATAACATGCTCAAAAACAGTAGTGAAAGCATTTAGTGGAATAGAACACAGCTGTGCTCAGATAAAGAGAAATAACGGGCCAATAAAGTACATGCACAAAGTCAGGAGCCACAGCATGATAATGGAATCCTAAAGATGTAAACAAGTGTAACGGTATTTCTGGCCCGGCCTGACCCACCCAATCTCACATTGGCCCCTGTGGTCTAACCGGTCCCCATTACAGTGTGGTAGTGTCTGGTGGTGCACCTGTTGGCAACAGGACTCCTGAGTCTCCCGCATGATGGTGTGTGGGGAGAACCCGTCCAGACAGGCAGCTGAGGTAGTGTGCAGAGTCCTACCTAGTTCCAGTGCAGCGCCTCCACCTCATCAGGGTCCCTTCGGTCACTTGGGGATGGTCCTGGTGAGGAACTCCTCTGTGGTGCTCCCCTCTGTACATTCACTCCACACATGTACACGAGAGGGTTTTTCGAATAAGAGCATCTTTATTGATTGAGGTGGGCTAGCTGCCCCACGCAGTAGAATCTCTAGCCACTCATCTTGAGTCAGTGCTTCCCTTTGAAAGGTGAGATTCTCCTTTAATAGGGATTCCCTATCCCAGCCGGGATATCTTTACCCTGTGCCAGGTCCCTGGACACAGTCTCCTTGCAGCTACTATAACATAACCAGAACTTTCCAGCAACTCAGACTAGGACTAGAACTTGAACTCTTCCTCCTCTTGGCTGAACTACTTTTTGACACAGTGCTGTGCCTTATGTACACTCTGGAAACTGACACACCTCTGACATCACTAACCATGGAGTCAGAGCATGTGACCACTCCCATCCATACACAGGGCACCCCACCAGGGTGTGAGGGCAAACCTCCATAATTACTGCTGGCATGCCCACAACTTACCAGGCCTTACTGTCAGCAGGAGAGATGACTGTAGCCATTTTACATGACCGCTACACAAGGCAAATTCATTCTAGATAAAACTAGATCTAGAGACTGCTGTAATGGATATGAGATCCATGAATAATGACAACATGAAATGCCCATGAAAGATACACAACAGTATATTATAAGCAGTATATCACCACCGGTAATAGCTGGTAAAGCATTATAGATTTAAACACTATTACAGAAAAATGGTTGATGTCCCACTAATATCTGAGGTGACAGAGGACGTCTAATCTTCTGAATAGCTACAGTAAATGCCCCATGTGTGTATAAAATGGGAAGCATATACCGGAGCAGTGAAGGGACAGATAGCAGGCTGTGTGCTGAAACGTAAGTCCGGGATATGCTACAGAGAATGAGAGGTTTATGTCACTCAAATCGTTTGGGGGTAGGTGAGGGGAGAAATAATGTATCCATATCACCCAAAATCATCCGCTCCTTGATCCGCACACCAGCCCGGGCCACTTGCTAACTGGTCACAGAAAAGAAGGAAGATTCAATGAGGTAAGGCTGGATCCCCGCTACCGACACTCTGACATCCGTTTAGCTAATGAAGGCTTCTTCCCGGAGTGATTTCGCTCGAGCGGCGGTAGAATTTTGTAATGTACGCGCTAGCAAACGGCATCATTCACATGTTCAGAGGGAGCCAGTCAGGGCACTCCAATAATGAACAGCCTGTCAGGCTCCAAAAACGCTGACCGCCTCTGAAACTAAGTAGACACATATTACGCCAAAGCAGTTGGAGACTGTATATTAACTATCATATAGAGGGCACAAAAAGAAAGAATAAAAGAACTTATAAAAGGACCAGTGATGGAAAAAACAATATGTTTGTATAAGAACCCACAGATAGGTAAAAGACCCCAAGAAGAGAGGAGATTCAATATGGGGAATAAAGACATATATACAAAAGACCATTGCATATACAGATATGTAAACTTTGGAGATCTAGAGAAACATAGCATATCCCATAGCATAGCCATTGAAATCATGGGGCATCATCTGAAATAAATCATGACACAGTGTAATATGTCATGTGTTGTTGTTCATCTGAGGTTGTATTTGCCTAATTTTAAGACCTGCTAAGGAACAGATGATTGTTATTATGTCCTGATATGTAAAACACTCTCTCTCTCTGTCCCTTTCTCTCTATATAATATTATTTACTCAAAGAGACTGAGATGGCTTCAGCTTTTGTTCCACACTCACAGCATAGTCGAGACTTATCCTGTCAGTTAGTATCTGTATACAGTACAGTATATTATGCTGACAAGATGAAAGAGTTAGGCATGTTACAGTCCCCTCAAGCTAGATCCGCTAATGTTCAATAACTGTGCAATACACAAATAATTATTGCAATTTCCCGTACCAAACTCTTCTTAATCGGATAAAACCTCAGATACAATCATTTCTGGGAATTCAACAGAATCATTTCCTCCACCCAAATGAGCTCAATGTGATTCCTACTATTACAAAATACTGTAACACAATTCAAGCCTGCTACAGTAAGTGATTACACAATGCTCTTAGAAAAAACATATTGCATCTTGTTTCTTGGTACAGAACTGGCAACATTCCACTGCCTTAATTATTTTAATTGTGATGCTCCTGATAGTGCTTCTCTGAGGACATTGATCTGTAGACGCACTCTCCAATGTTGTCTTACAATTTTTTTCATACTAAAGGATTCTCTGTTATTAATGGGGCAACATTTTTCCATTTTCTTTTTCGCTCACAATTTGTATTAAAAATGGTTGATACTGAAACTTCTTCCACATTGTACAGTATTCTCTATCCAAAAATAGTTTTACACGGCTTAATGCTTGTTCATTATAGGTGGCTTCTACTGTGCAATTACGTCTTAGGGGCCTATGAAGTAAGCGTTCATAAGCCACTTATCGAGCACTTGTCGCCCAAAATGCCTACTTCTATTCAGTAAGCCTCGATAAGTGGGCGATAAAGGCCTGAATCGGCCCCCAAAAAATGTTGTTCAAAAATAAATCGCCGAGTGAGCGGCGATTAGTCACTTATCGCCATTTTCCGGAATGTTCATAAACTCGTGCAATTCTAGTAGCCGCGAGTAGGTTATCGCGGATCTAGAATAGCGATTTTCTCCCCAAATCCAAACGCCAGAAAAAGTTGGCGGGGGGGTGGGGAGAAGCGTCGATAAGCGGCGAGATGGTACTTGGAAAAAAGATACGTTTTCCTGCATGGGATTGATGCCGGGGTTCTCCGGAGCTGATATCCATTAATATCACCACTGGAGACCCTGGCATGAATCCCATGCAGGAAAAATGCATTTACAGGCAACTTCATTACCTAAACGGCTAACCGCTAAGGCAATGAAGGGGTTAACCACCAGTGCCATACTTATTGTTGTTAGCTGGGGGTGTGGGTGAAGGTGTATTTGGCCCTTGGTGGGTGTTTACGCCTTGCGGGGGGTTTTGAGAATTTAGTTAACCCCTTCATTACCATAGCGGTTAATACCGCTAAGGTAATGAAGGAGTTAAACCCTCCCGCTACCCACCCGCAAGGCCTAAACACCCATCCTTGGGGCTAATACCACCTTCACCCACCCACGCTACCCACAATAAACACTAACACACATAACAGTCCCACTACCCACCTCCTAGGCCCCCAATAAACATTACAATATCTAATACACAACCCACCCCTGTGCCCCCCCATAAAACCATGATTTATTTTTTTACACACAGAATTGTACGCAGGCCCCACTATGCACCCCAGGGGATACCCACAGCTGTCTGGGGGCCTCCGGGTAGTCCCCACTATGCTCCGTGGACTCCAGCTGGCCCCCGCGGGCCCCAATGGGGTCCACAGGTGTCCCGCGGGTGTATGGGGGTCCCCAGGTCATCCTCACGGGTGTCTGGGGGCCCTCGGATGAATCCCGGAGGTCTGGGGGCCCTCGGGTGGTTCCCAGCTGTGTGGCCCCTAGTTCTTTCCCGCAGGTGTCCCTGTGGGTCCTCAGGTGGTACAAAGAAGAAGAAGCAGGCACACGGTCTTACTCAAAAGGAGGTTTAATATGCCATAAAGTCCAACGTTTCGGCAGTCAAATACTGCCTTTCTCAAGGTGAAGTATTTGACTGCCGAAACGTTGGACTTTATGGCATATTAAACCTCCTTTTGAGTAAGACCGTGTGCCTGCTTCTTCTTCTTTGTACTGGAACATTTGGGACTACAGGAGCTCCCCAGGACCAGCGCACGGCAGCTAAGTACCCCACCTCTATTACCATTGATATTGAGTGCGTGTCTCATCCTCGGTCCTTAGGTGGTACCCATGGGCATCTGGGGGTCCTCGGGTGGTCCCCGTGGGTTCCTGCTGCCTGCAGTACCAATCCTGTATGTAAAAAATAAAAACATGCCTAAATTTCAATAAATACACCCCTCCCCAGCCCCCAAACACATACAGTACAGTAATGGGCAAAATAACTATTATCCAGATATTGATAATAGATTATTTGCCCATTATTAAACACAACATTAACCAGGCAGCATAAATAAAGTCAAACCGTTCTACTTACCCCTGCCAACATGAAGGGCATCCTCGTCTGCTTACTGCAGGGCCATGTCCTCCATTGCCAGAAAGAATACATAGCAAAATACAATCTAATGGCTCTTAGCCCCTTAATCACCATAGCGGTTAATAACCGCTATAGTAATTAAAGGGTTAAGCCACCCTGCTCCGCTACCCACCCGGGAGGCCTAACCACCCACCCCGGACCCACTATACCCACCCTGTACCCATTGAGTGTCAGAGTGGTACATCATACCCATATAATATATGCCTGATAAGCCACTATAGCACTCAATGGGCACCCAAGTCAAAATACATTAATGCACAAAAATAAAAACATTCCAAAACACTTAAACACCCCAATTCACTAAATAAAAACACTAGCCAACAAATGCAATTAATACAAGCACTAACCAACACAACAATTAATTAATTCCACCATTAACCAACAAAGAAATTAATTAATAAAACAACTCAGCTAAACAACAAGGAATTAATTCAACCACTAACCAACAAAACAATTAATTAATACAGTAAAACAACTCAGTAACACAACCATGCATTACCCAACACATCATTAGTTAAAAAAGAAAATAAATCGCAACAAAAATTAAAAATAAGGCAGCAAAATGACAAACAATTACATCCACATAATAAACACACATCCAAAAAATCACAATACAAAGCAAGAAATGAAAAACAAATTATTGGCTTAATAATGTATTGACCTGTACCCTAAAGGGGTACTACATAATATCAGTCAATGTGCAATGAAATTTTTTTTTAAAAATCCAATCAAAAAACCTGTAAAAAAAATACATTTACATACATTCAATATTTAACTTGCCTTTAGAAGCGTTGGCCCTCCGACTCCCGGGAATTAGGGTACTCACGTACTGCAAAGGCCTGAACTGCATCCGATGCCATCCGCCATGAAGATATGGATCAGTTACCCCAATTCTTCTTTCCTCTTTAATCCGCTTCTTCTATCTTCTTCTGTAATTATTTTTTAATTTTCTTTATCTTCTGTCTTCATCTGTCAATCCAAAAACCCAATGGTAGATCCTAAACACGATGTTGTCTCGTTGGCTTCTTCGGCTCAAATTAGGCGTCACGGCCTTAAATATGGCTTGTGACCTCACATCTGGGCGGGAAATGGTTCAACAGCCATCTGATTGGCTGTTAAAACCATGTGCCCTTTTATTTTTTAATTACGTTATTTAACGGGAATGATGCCAGCCAATAAGAATGGCTGTGCTTCATTTCCCTTTAAGATGACGTCACTAATTCCAACATGGCTGGCGTCACATGGTATTTTAGCCAATCAGATTGTGGGAACTACTGTAAATCCCCAATCTGATTGGTTGTAGTACACCATGTGACACCCTTTGGATGACGTCACATACTTGACCTAAAATAACTCTGTCACATGGTGTACTACAACCAATCAGATACAGGATTGGTCACGGGTAACACCCGAGTACCCCAAAAAGCCCACAGGTACCACCTGAGGACCCAGAGGGGACACCTGCAGAGAAGAACCGGGAGTCCCACAGCTGTGGGGTCCCCAGACACCCGTGGTGACAACCTGAGGGCCCCCAGACACCTGTGGGAACAACCCTAGGGCCCTCAGACAACCGTGGGAACCACCTGAGGGTTCCCAGACACCCGTGGGGATGACCCGGGAACCCCAGACACCCGCTGGGACACCCGTGGACCCCATCGGGGCCAGCAGGGACCCGCGGGGACAACCTGGAAGCCACGTAGCCTAGCAGGGACCACCCGGAGGCCCCCAGACACCCGTGGGTTTCCCCCGGGGTGTACTGTGGGGCCTGCGGACACTTGTCAGGACCACCACCGGCCTGGGGTATTAATCCTGTGTGTAAAAAAATAAATCATGGTTCTATGGGGGGGCACAGGGGGTTGGTTATGTATTGGTGCTTACTAAATTTTTTAATTAAATTTTTATGACTAGTGTAGATGAGCATTGGGTCTCCAGAGCAGAACCATGTTAGTTTCACATCTGGGGACCCCCTGCTTCCAGAGATACAGGCCCCGTTATGGGGTGCCGGTATCTCATATGCATGGAAATGTCCACGTCACGTGACCAGGACATTTCAATGCATAGGAATACGGCACCCCATAACGGCCTGTATCTTGGGAAGCAGGGGGTCCCCGGACCTCAAATCAATGCGGTTCTGTTCCGGAGAACCCCTGCTCATCTACCCTAGTATTAAAATATATATAAAAAAACATAAATTTTCGGCATTTGCGCAGGGAGAGGCGGCTCTCTCTGCAGCTGAAAGAAATCGCCGGGTAAGGCCATTTCAGAGTGTCGATCCTATCGCCGGCGGCAACTCGCCCGTTTTGGGAATTTTGCTATCAAAGGTAATCGACGCTTTCTGAATACCGTGATAGCAACGCTCACAAAAACGGTGATTTAAATGGCCCGGCGATTTTTTTAATGAACCTTTTACTAGACCCCCTAGTCTCCTAAATTAACTGTAGGGGATATTAGAATCCCAGTTTGGATGGTGACAACTGGACTTTAGAACATAATTGTTAGTGTCTTCCTATCTGAAAAAAAATGTTCTGGCATTAACTCTATTATTCGCTATGAACAAAGCTAGGTCCAAGAGATCTGTGTTCCTTATTAACAACAGATGTAAAAGATAAATTCAAATATGCTAAAAAGGCATTTAAAGGAGCAATCCAAGATCTGTTTTGGTGGAGCTGAACCCACGGGGACCCCTGCTTTCCCGAGATAGTTACTTCCAAAGGGGGTGCCAGTATCTCCTGCAGTTTTCTGCAGTTCTCAGCTTCCTCGTCACATGGGCCAATAGGAGGCCACACCGGAAGATGTCACGACTACCTATTGGCCGGCACTGCCCGGTAGCTTTGGAAAGCGGCCATATAGTGAACCCTATAGTGGCTACCCGCACCCAGTATGTAGGTAAGTATCTCTGGAAGCAGGGGGTCCCCAGAGCTGAAATTAATGGGGTCCAGCCCCGGAAATCCCCCTGCCTCAATCCTGTATTTAAATGAAAATGAAAAATAAATACAAATGGGTTAGATTTCCTCTTTAAAGCTGCAGTTCAGGCAATATCCTGCATGTGTGTTTTTTTTTTAATAAATCAGTTCTGTAGTAAGAAAAAATACTTTTAGCATTTTCTGTTTTAAAAAAAACAACTTTGAAAGACCAATTTTCTTGTATTCTATTTTAACAAGCATGCTTGTTCCTATAGCAACGATTTACATTCCCCATATTTAAAGATGTCGCCAAACTTTGCCGATCAATAGAAGGAGAACCAATTGACCGGCAGCTATGCAGTTCTTTAGGTAAGTAGAGATTGCCCAGATGAAACTATTGAAGTTAAAAAAAAAAACTAAAAAAAAACGGGAGCCCGAACTGCAGATTTAATGTGGATACCTCTCCCTTCCAAATGAATATAATATCCTCTCTATTCCGGTTATTTTGGGACTTTCCTTCTTTGCAGTTTTGTTTGTACATTTTAGAAAGTTCCCACGGTTTGCATTAAATTGGATTTTATATTGAGCACCAAATCTCAAACTGAAATGAGCACCGAGCATGTTAAAAAGTGGTTGTCAATCCAGAGAGATAATAAGATGGCTAAAGCAAAAACTTAAAGGTTCCTTTAAACGGGATGTGTGTAAAGCCTGAGAATCGGGTCATGCAAAGGACACTACAGTATGTTTACATCTCGCAATACACAGGAGACATTTGACATTCTCTGTTTTATTAATTGCAGATTGGACCATGAACGTACCGGGTCCCTGTAACCTCCAATATGTGAGTCATAGCACGAGGCAGCTAAGGACAAGGATTCTGGCTCTCCGCCACAACATAAAAATAGGACTGGAATCGCACAGTGTATCCCGGCATTTTAAGAAACATCACAGCTCAGACCTCAAGGTGTTAAAATACATTGACCATATTAAACACAAAAAAAAGGGGTGGAAATAGGACTAAAGCACTCTCTCAGAGAAACTCTTCGGATGTTTACATTAAAAACCCTCCTTCCCAATGGGCTTAATATAGATATTGATCTGAACAGTTTTGGGGGGATAACGGTGGACATTCATCCATTCTTGGGCTCCATTCCCCTTCCCCTTTATTCTCTTTTGGTTATTTTGGGACTCTCTCTAGGAATTTTGCTCTTTCCAGTTTTTTTTGGGGGGGGGGGGGTTGAGGGGGGGCATTATGTTCCCTTTTAGAACGTTCCCAAGCTTAGCATTACATTGGATTTTATATTTATCTATTTATTTATTTTTTTTAGTAATTATTATTGCTTTTGTTGTTAGAAAGTTGGCCCTTTTCATATTAGAAGATTCATGTGAATTTTCTCATTTGGAAGTTTATCAAATGATATATATATATAAAATCAGACAAACAAAGAAAAATCAGAACCTTTCCAAATATGTCTACAATTGTGTACACTTTTTTTTACACATGAGAAACTGTTTTTATAATTGGTTGATCTTTATTTCTCTTCAGTTTTATATGCATTTGAGTATTGGAAGCTCGTTCCCCTAAACTGAGAGGGACCACGCATTTTATATGTGCTGTGATGAAAATTGAGTGTTTTTCAATCAATATGTTCCTTTTACATATTCTGTATAACATTTTTTAATTACTTTATTTGGTATGATACCTGTAATATTAATTTGAAATGTAGGGACAATTGAGATTATTATAATGAGGATGTCATCTTCGCGTAAGTGTAAAGTTAAAGGAGCTGAGACGGATACTCCCAGGAGCCCTTGCGGCAGCTGCAAGTACAGTGCAACGTGTAGGGCAGTTGGCAGGAGAAGTGGGAGCTGAGGAGAGAGCGTGGGCATTTCAAGATTCCGGAAGTGACGTAATTGAACTCAGTCAAGGATTGCGCAACCTGACAGAGGACAGGACGCAGAGAGAGATCAGATACCATAAGGAGTCTTAGGCCTCGGGCATGGTCAGCGCTTATGCGCTGAGCCGTGCTGAGGCGCGCTGCTGCTCGGCACTGAGCTGCTGCAGCCCGCAATGAGAGCGGCTTTAGCAGGAGTCTTAGAATTTTTTTAAATTCAAGCGCTCAAGGGAGCACAGGGCCGGTCACGTGAGCGGTTCGCCCAATGAGGGTGAACCAGCTCTGTGACGTCACAGACCCCCCCCCCCCCCCGACACGCCCACGGACGGCGCGCGGTCTAAGGCCAGGGAAAGCACCCGCTTTCCGTCAGCCTCAGCGCGCCTCCGCCCGGCACAATTCACCATGGACGCAGCCTAATACTGCCATGCGGAAGACTGGCTTCAGATGCTGACTGCTCCCTAAACTGTATACTGTATGCCTGAAATCTAAGTTTGTTTGTGAGTGTTCTTAATCATTGTTTTCGTTCTTTTGAAACTAACATGATATTTTGCACTATTCATGTCCCTTTTGAATTTTGAGGCACTTACAACTACAGGAAAACACAGGGGGTGCCCAGTGCTACATCCAAATGACAAAACATACATGTTAATAATTACACAGACATGATGCTTCAATACTAATAATTGCTAATGCTAATAATACAAATGTTTTTTAGTTAGAAATTTTGGCCAAACATCATAAGCTTGCACCCAAACGTCAGGTAACCATAATAAGTGCAAGTCCTACACTACACTGCATTTGTTCCCAATACTCTGTTGAGGGGACGACCATCCATAGATTCATTACTGCAAAGCGATGAGACACTCCACCATTAAAAAGGGGGAGGGAGTTGACGTAGCTCTGGGGGAGTGCCACAACTCCATACAACTGATCCATTCAGAAATTAATTAAACACACAAACCCGCAAGCTCAAACGCCCACACCTCCTAATATTGACTATATGTAACTGCCACATAGAGTGCACTGGGGCTGTGGCACATAATAAGGAAAAACCCGGGGTGCCAGTGCTACACATCCAAATGCAAAACATACATGGTATATTACAAGAATGATGCTTCAATACTAATAACATTGCTAATGCGATAATAAAAAGGTTTTTTTGTTAGAATTTTGGCCAAAACATCATAAGCTTGCACACCAACGTCAAGGTAACCATATAAGTGCAAGTCCTACACTACACTACCTGCATTTGTCCCAATACCTCTGTATGAGGGGACGACCATAATAGATTCATACCTGCAGCAAGATGAACCTCCACCATTAAAAAGGGATTGACGTGAACTCTGGGGGAGGTGCCACAACCTCCATACAACTGATACCTCATAAATTTTAAACACCAACCCCAGCAAACTCCAAACGCCCCCCTCCTAATATTGACTATATGTAATGCCACTAGAGTGCACTGGCGTGGACATGAAATATAGAAAACACAGGGGGTTCCATGCTACAATACATCCAAATGGACAAAACATACATGGTAATAATTACAAGAAATGATGCTTCAATACTAATAACATTGCTAATCATAATAAAAAATGGTTTTTTAGTATAAATTTTGGCCAAAACATCATCATGCTTGCACACACCAAACGTCAAGGTAAACCATAATAATGCAAGTCCTACCACACTGCATTTGTTTCCCAATACTCTGTATGAGGGGGACGAACCATAATAGATTCATTACCTGCAGCAAGATGATACACTCCACCATTAAAAAGGGGAGTTGACGTGAGCTCTGGGGAGGTGCCCAACCTCCATACAACTGTACCAGTTAGAAATTAATTAAACACACAAACCCAGCAGCTCAAACGCCCCACCCTCCTAATATTGACTATATGTAAGCCACATAGAGTGCAACTGGCTGTGCCACATGAATATAGGAAAACGCGGGTGCCCAGTCTACAATCCAAATGACAAACATACATGTAATAATTACAAGAAATGATGCTTCATACTATAACATTGCTATGCTATAATAAAAAATGGTTTTTAGTTAGAAATTTTGGCCAAAACATCATAAGCTTGCACACCAAACGTCAGGTAAACCATATAAGTGCATTCCTACACTACACTGCTTTGTTTCCCATACCTCTGTATGAGGGGGACGAACCAATATAGACCAAATTGGCCAAAATTTCTAACTACAAACCATTTTTTATTATTAGCATTAGCAATGTTATTAGTATTGAAGCATCATTTCTTGTAATTATTACCATGTTGTTTTGGTCATTTGGATGTACACTGGCACCCCTGTGGTTTTCCTATATTCATGTGCCACACCCAGTTGCACTCTATTTGGCATTACATATAGTCAATATTAGGAGGTGTGGTCGTTTGAAGCTTGCTGGTTGTGTGTTTAATTATTTCTGACTGGTATCAGTTGTATGAGGTTGTGGCACCTCCCCAGAGCTCACGTCAACTCCCCCTTTTTAATGGTGGAGTGTCTCATCTTGCTGCAGTAATGAACTATTATGTTCGTCCCCCTCATCAGAGTATTTGGAACAAATGCCGGTTAGTGTAGGACTTGCACTTATTATGGTTTACCTTGCCGTTGGTTGTGGGTGCAAGCTTCTGATGTTTTTGGCCAAAATTTCTAACTAAAAAACCATTTTTTTATTAGCATTAGCAATGTTATTAGTATTGAAGCATCATTTCTTGTATTATTACCATGTATGTTTTGTCATTTGATGTAGCACTGGGCACCCCCTGTGTTTCCTATATTCATATGCCACAGCCAGTTGCACTCTATTGGCATTACATATAGTCCTATTGGAGGTGGGGCTGTTTACTTGCTGGGTTTGGTGTTTTTATTATTGCTGACGGGGGGTGGTATAGTTTGTATGAGGTTGTGGCCCTCCCCACGAGCTCACTCACTCCCCCTTTTTAATGGTGAGTGTCTCTCTTGCTGCAGGTATGAATCTATTATGGTTCGTCCCCCTCATACAGAGGTTTGGGGAACAAATGCAGTGTAGTTTAGGACTTGCACTTATTATGGTTTACCTTCGTTTGGTGTGCAAGCTTATATTTTTGGCCAAAATTTCTAACTAAACACCATTTTTTTATTATTAGCATTAGCAATTTTATTAGTATTGAAGCATCATTTCTTGTAATTATTCCCATGTATGTTTTGTCATTTGGATGTACAAACTGGGCACCCCCTGTGTGTTTCCTATATTCATGGTGCCCCAGTCCGCAGTTGCCTCTATTTGGCATACAAAGTCAATATCAGGAGGGTGGGGGCGTTTGAGCTTGCTGGGTTTTGGTGTGTTTAATTAATTCTGAACGGTATCCAGTTTTGGAGGGGTTGTGGCACCTCCCCCAGACTCACGTCAACTCCCGCTTTTAATGGTGGAGTGTCTCATCTTGCTGCAGTATTAATCTATTATGTTTCTTCCGCCCTCATACAAGGTATTGGGAACAAATGCAGTGTGTGTAACTTGCACTTATTATGGTGTTAAGCCTTGACTGGTTTGGTGTCACGGCTTATGATTTTTGGTCCAATTTCTAACTAAAAAACCATTTTTTCTATTATTGCATTAGCAGCCATGTTATTAGTATTGAGCACAATTTCTTTGTAATTATTACCATGGTATTTTTGTCATTTGGATTAGCACTGGGGCACCCCCTGTTTTTCCATATTCAGGTTGCCACAGGCCCAGTTGCACTCTGGGTCATTACTATATCAATAGTAGGAGGGTGTGGGCGTTTGAGCTTGCTGGGTTTGTGTGTTTTACTTACAACTACAGGACATATATAGAAACCAGTTATATGGAAAAGGCTTGAAAATCATGCGCACTTGTGAGTGTGATGGTTTTCAATCCGCGCTCCTGCTTCCTAAGTTTATCTTGAAAAAATAGATCTTCTCCTTCCTCTTGCTGCTCCTGATGATTGGAGGTACACCCCTCCTCCACCAGCGTTCACCGCAGGGAAACTCCGTTAGCGGACCAACCACAAAGAGAAAAAAAGCACAGGAGCGCACCAAGGTAAAGAGGTAGATATTAAACAATGCAATAATAATGCATGTAGTAACTTACATAGGTAAAAGACTCAGTCCAGTAGATGATAAAAATCAGGCTCTGTGTTGCCACATCAGTAGTTCAGGAGATTAAGGGGCGGGGGGTGCTGTGTTGGTGTGGATATATCCCGTGCACTTGGATTAGTCGATGGCACCACGTAGCTCTCCTACTTTCGGGTTCGCGCGCCACTGCGGTACCCGTATGGAGTAAGCCACCGCGTCTCCGTCACTTACTATTGTCCCGGACAAGGGGGGGAAATAGGTGGCTAAGTGTACTACGAGCACACAAATGGATATAGCAAACAACTAGCGTGGAGCCTGAAGTTATGAGCAATTCTTCCGCTACGCGTTTCGCACACATACAGTATGCTTCTTCAGGCACACCGCCTGAACGGGAGCTATGTGGTGCCATCGGCTAATCCAAGCGCGCGGGATAGATCCACACCAACACAGCCCCCCCTTTTATCCACTGAACTACTGATGTGGCAACACTGAGCCTGTTTGTTTATCATCTACTGGACAGGGTCTTTTACCTATGTAAGTTACTACATGCATTATTATTATTGCATTGTTTAATATCTACCTCTTTACCTTGGTGCGCTCCTGTGCTTTTTTTCTTTTTCCTCTTTACACTTGTGAGTGTATTGGCAATCCCTTGTAAAGTGTGTTTTTAATCTGAGGCATATTGCGCTATATTTATTAATCTATATTCAAATGATTCCTCTGTTACGAAGTGTGCACACAGTAGAGCCACCAGAATCATCACTCAGTTGCCAAAAGGATAAAAGCTTCAAATAATTTAAGTGTATGCCACAACCTCAAGTCACAAAGACAATGAAATGGAAAACTTCTACCATGAAATCAACAAAATAAAATTAATGATGAATGGAAATGCTCCCATGGGAAGATGGTATTACAACTGAAATCTTGAAATAAATGGTGAAAGAACTCATGCTAATCCTTCCAGAATTCTTTACATGCTGCTTTGAAGAACAGAAAATTGCATGAGTAATGGAGCTACGCCCTAATTCATTGGAAAGTTGACAAAGACATCAATCAGTCTACAGATGAAGTCTCCAGTTCCGACCCGCTCTCCAGCGGACTGCCCACGAGGGATTTGAGTCTTTCACCCATATAACTGCTTGATAAAAGCCGGTGTGAAGCACGCGCATGGGTGCGGGGTGGGGACCCGTTCTGGAGCCGCGAGGAGGACAAGACGGAAACGCCAACTTCATCCCTGCTTCCAATCAAGATAAGGATCAGAAATGGAGTGCGACAGGGAGACACCATGTCAGATTTCACAGCAAGAGAACTATGTCTACCTTGGCTAGTAGGTAATAATGGATATGACCTTTTGAATGAAACATGACAATCGATCAATGGGAGCTTCCAGTGTGACTCAAAAGGAAAGTGTATGACTAGAGTATCCTGGATACACCCGATAGGGAAAATATGGGCGGGGGAGGGTAGAAAACCCCCCTGCTCAGCTAATAACAATAATGATCATCAAATGAATGGGTAAGGTGCTAGGCTGAGATATGCACTATTGACAAAACCAAAAGAGAAAGAACTCAGCTTGTGTTGCACTCAATTACCTAAAAGTGTAAATTGATATAAGTTAAAAATAACCTTTATTAGACCTATATTTAAATTAAGGTGAGTACACCAGAGGGTTCCCTGTCCACACCGGGCTCACTCGGGAGTAGCGTGAAATTCCACTACCCCCCCCCCCCCTGTTAATTACACTCTCCATAGTATACATCTGTGATATATCCCACACATACTTGGCTGTACTGGATCATTATGTATCATGGACTGCATACTCATTAAGGCCAAGTCCCCGCTGCAGTCGGCAGCGCGCGCCTCCCACCAGCACCTTACCTTCTTCCAGGCTGTCCCCGGTCCCTCCCTGGCTCACTGCGCACTCTGACGCGGCAGCCAGCGGGGGCTACAATAGGATTGTGTTCCTGAGTGGCGACAAGTCACGTGGTGCGCCAGGGAGCCAATGAGGAGGGGAGATCGCCGGCAGCGAGGCAAAAACTGGGGAGGGGGGTGGATACAGGAGCACAAGGCAGCAAATAGCTCTCAGCAGGGCATCCATATGAATAATTAAATTCTACACAGCCGCGCAGAGCATCGCCTGATCCATCTCTGGAAGGGGAAATATGCAGCACTTGTGTTGGACTTTTGTATTGCTAAATTAAACTTTTTTGTTGTTGTTGGAGCCGAGCAGCATTTCCGTGCGTTCTGCAAAAGTTAATGGCCGCGCCCCCGACCCATTTTGGCCAGGCCCCCTGCGCTGAAAAAAGGTACCTGCAGACCGCAGAGGAGTGCCGTGCACTCGCTGCCAGGACGCAAGGCGGGTGCACCGGCGCCTTAGGCTGAGTCCCCGCTGGCGCTGGAGCGAGAGCGCTCCAAGCATGAGCACTGGGTGTCCTACATTTACGTGTGGGGGTTGGGCATTACGGATAGAAACTTAGTTTTTTTTGGTTTTTGTTTATCTACGCGCCAAGCGCAAGTAAGGCTGCGTCCACGCTGGTGCTGAGCTTGGCGCGGTTACTTGCATATATATATGAATGTTCCCGCTCACGCGCTCGCTCGATAGCCCGCAATGCGCCCCTCCTCCTCTCCCCCCCCCGCGCGCAAGATGCAGGACACCCGGCGCTCATGCTCTAAGCATGAGCGCGCTCAGTGCCAGCGGGGACTCAGCCTAAGCGTGTGTGCCCGTGCACAGCGTGAGCGGGGACTTACATATAAATATATGCAAGTAACCGCCACAAGCGCCGCCCGTTCAGCGCTAGCGGGGACTCAGCCTAAGCGTGTGTGCCTGCGCAAAGCGTGACCGGGGACTTACATATAAATATATGCAAGTAACCGCCACAA
Source organism: Ascaphus truei (assembly GCA_036426205.1). Lineage (NCBI taxonomy): Eukaryota > Metazoa > Chordata > Amphibia > Anura > Ascaphidae > Ascaphus > Ascaphus truei. The sequence continues at coordinate 4,369,866 of CM071572.1, forward strand.
GCGCCTCCCGTTCAGCGCTAGCGGGGACGCAGCCTTAGCCTTAGGAACCACATTTGCCTTTTCTGGACATTATTTGTTTTATATGTTTGCACCAATGCATTATGAATTTGTCATTAGAACTGTGCCCAGGACATACTTGAAAACGAGAGGTAATTCAATGTAAAACATTTATAAATAAATAAAATTATTACTTATTGGATCTGCCAATGTATTTGCAGCACCGCTGGGGACCCATGCCCCACTTTTTCCTAGTGAATAACACTAGCAGTGCTTAGAACAGGGAGCTCAACTCCAGCTCTCAAGCCTCCAGGTTTTCAGGATATCTCAGCTTCAGCACAGGTGACTCATTCGAGCCTCTGATTGAGCCACCTGTGCTGAAGCTGGGATATCCTGAAAACCTGACCTGCTGCTGGGGGGGCTGAGGACTGGAGCTGAGCCCCCTGGGTTAGAATGATGTTACAGTTGCCTATCAGTGATAAAGGGGATTATGTACCAAACTCTCCCACTTGAAAAACTGGTGTAAAGTTTGGGTACAAAACAGTATAAATGGGCCACACCGAGTGTTTAAAATAAGAACCTTCCATTATAATACAACACCCCAAACCCTGAGTATACTCCCATGTGAGGCTGTACCTCCCCACTAGTAACTTTGCAGCTAGTCCCATATAACAGGGTCTGGCTTCCCTGGACCCAGGTGACATGCTTTACTAGTGAGTGCACACTCTCCCACCCAACAAAGGGTTAAACTAAGCGCTCACATAAAGCTGCCGCAGTGGCCGCTTGGGAGCCTGGTATTCATTGGACTTCCCCTTGTCCTACACAGGCGTGTGCTCGCACCGCTCCCCGCCTGGTCTCCCCCCGCCCCGTTACACTGAGCCCCCCGCGCAGCATGGCCACCCTCCTGCACGCTCTCTGTGTCCTCTCCGCCCTCACAGCCACAGGTGAGTGTTTCTGCCTCTTTAACCCTTTGAAGGTGGGGATGGATTACTAGGATAACCCTTTGGAGCTGCTGCATGGGGGTTGTGTGGGACCCCCGCACAGCCGGGGATGGTCCCCCCTGTAGGGAGCACACACGTGTCATGGAGACAAACAATGTATCACTTTGTGTAGTGCAGAACCCAAGGAGGTGTAGGATCATTATCCTTCTGCTGCCAAGGACAGGGGACCTTCCTTCCCCACCCGCTCTCTTAGGACAGGGAGGGTCTCCCTCGGGCTCATCCGTGGACCCCCACCCATCAGGCCTGTGTGCCCCCTTCCCGGGCCTCAGCAGTCCCGTTAGCAGAAGGCAATCAGGAACATGTGAGGACAGAGGCTGGTCGGGGACGCATTTTACTTAACTGTGTCGTTGTTCCCAGTTATTTCCTTTTGGATCCTACCAGTGTGGACGCTTCAATGCGAAGCGATCTTTCCAGGAGAACTGCTCTGTCATCCCACAAGGGAAGGGGCCCAGACTGATCAAAACATTAAGAAATGTAACACTACTGTAAAGGGGATAGTAAGAAAGCTTGGGGCGGTGGGTGTATTACCTTGGGGTTAGAGTAAAGGATAATACTTTCCTATAGCTCATTGGACAGTGAGTCAATGTAAATTGTACATTGCATTTGTAATGGGAACAGCTAGTTATGCACAACCTTTCACACGATTATACTTGGCTTTAACAACAAAACTGGTGTATACATATGAGTGCTGTAATGAACTACAGGGTAAAAAAATGACCCCTCTATTACTGTACATTGAACAGCGGAGTGGCAAAATAAAACTATATATTGAATGGTCACAACACTTAATTATACTAGATTTCCCATTTCAATATGGGTGAGCCCACAACACAGCTAGCTTACCTGGGCAGCCTCTCAAATGACATTTTTTGCAAGCTCCATCTGCCCTGGGTCTGGTAGCGCTGATGGTTGCACCTTCATCCTCATATACTTTAACAAGCTGCTCCATGTGCTTCTACACTTGGCATTTACAGTGCACCAGAAATGGTGACCTATCGGGTCGGTTCATGTACATGCTGTTATGTTGAACTCTTGCCCAACCTCTGCATGATAAGCGAGTATACTCTCGGAGATCCAAAACAAACTTCCCTGAAGGCAGGAACGCATTCAGTCTGTCTATATGGAGGCAACTCCTATCTTGCACATAATGTAAATTTACACCCAATAATTATAGTGAAGGGTTACATAGACATCAAAAACTTTTGAGAAAAGATCCATTAAATGGAAGGAAAGGCTGGTCAGCGGGTAGGTGATATAGCCCAGCAAATATCCTAAAGGTGTAAAGAATAGCAGGAATACTTTAGAAGAAAATTAATGTAGTTAATAGCAGTATAACATTTCCAATATGCTTGGGCTATATTAAAGGGGATGATAGAGAAGATAATGTAAAGTGTACTGTAAGGTTTCACATTAGATGGGTGTCATGGGAGACCAGGCACTTATGCCTTTATTTTAATTTTTTTATTTTACAGGATCATTCATTGAGCAAAACATGTAAAGTGAAATAAATTGTGATTGATTTGCATGAAAAGGCAGACACAGAATGCTACAAACTACACAAGAAAAGACACTTGGGAACTGGGGCAAAAAAACTCTACCTTCCTAGCTGCTGTGAACTCTAAAATAGTTTTTCGTTGAACGGGATTTGGCTCCAAACATCCTGGAACTAAAATTGGCTACAAATCCCAACCGCGACCACAATGTTCAATTGTGAGAACTTGGTCGCGAAAAGCTGGACTTCGAAAATATTCCGGCTAAGGCCTCGTTCAGGGTGCCAGAGGCTGGAGTTGGAGGGCGAGCGTTCGCGAGCGCGGGCGGCAGTCTGCTGGGCGATGTGTGTTCATCCTCCCCAGCAGACTTTTTCAGAGTTGAGGGGGTGGGGCTACAGACGGCAGGTTAGGGATCGAAGTTGCAGTCTTGAAATCATTCTCAAGAATGATTTCATTGGCTGCCGAGGTCCCAGTGACGCTGCTGCAGCTTCAAAAAACAACCTGGCTTGTTTATTGAAACTGTAGCCAGCGTCAACTCCGTACTTCGGAGACAGGGCAGCTGCTACCCTGACAACCAGTATTCAATTTGAATACATTGTGTCCCACGGCAGCTCGCACGTCAGCACGCCCTCCCTCCGAAGCCTGCACCCTGAACGAGGCCTAAGATCTTCTGAAGCCGGTTCCTTGCTATTTGCGCAACAGCACTTTTCAATCATTTAAAAAATTCCACCGATATTCTGGTGTTTGAATCTCCTGTTTGGCTCAGGGGTTTCTTGTAGTATTTTGGAGTTCATTTACAAAATACTATAGCCAATCACTGCATGGGAACTTTCCTTCCAGCCAATCAGAACGATGCCGGGTAAGCGGAAATTCTGAATCAGCCAAGGGACATGCGCACGTTTGCCACCCAGTCCCTTGCTATTCAGATGCTACCCGCTGGCTCCTCCCAAGTCTGGTGGGGAAAATGGTAGTTCGGACGACTTCCATTCGTCCCAGGACGTGGGTACTTGAGCCCTTCCCTCCTACCCAAATGGTCTTCAAACCTGAGGCATCCACTAGTGGCTTTCAACTCTGATGTCCTACAGACTTACTGGCACCAACTTGGTAGCCCTGACGGTCTCTAGCCCTGATGGTCTGTCGGAACATTGGTTCTGAAAGTCCCAGCTCATTACCGTGCACGTCAGTACATACCATATTAAACAACTATTAATAAAATATACTTGTATATGTCCTAAGTCTCTGGGTATGTGGAATAGACTAAAAAAACTGCACTTTATTTTCTATTGGCCTATATTCCCCACACACTGTTTCATGGACTGGACTCTAAGAATCCCCTCACAACCTTATCTATGGTTGGAGCACCCATGAACCCCTATATAGGTTCTGGGTTACCTGGGTATTCCCCTTAACCTAGGGACCCCTTATAGTTACAGGGACACTTTGCATCACTTACTTTTCTGGGCTGTGCTGAAGCAGGGAACCCTAGCGGTGAGTCACGCAAGCATTTTCAAGGGGAGATATTGCTGGGACAAAGTGCCTACATGTATCCAGAAATCAGACCTGATTCCCGGGTACATTTTTAGGGGAACCAGCAACTCTGGACCCTGACTAGCTAGGCACATTCTGACAATACTTTCTCTGAAACTCATACCCTAGCAATCCCTGCTTGCTGGCATCCCTGGAAAGGCAAAACACAATCTTTATTGTCGCACAATACATTATCCACATGTACAGTTACTGGGCTCGAGCTGTCTTCTTGACCTAACACATGGACCAGGGGTAACCAAACAGGCTTAAACCTTTATTTGAGAGCCTGGTTACCATCACAATGGGGTGCTATAAAAAGTTTCCCAGTTGCTAAACAAGTTCCCCAGGTTTATTAAAGTTATTATTATTATTATTATTTACAATGGGATTTTTTTTACTTGGATAAATGTGGTGCAGCTTTTTAGCACATGGGAGACTCTTATACATGGTCCCAGGAAAATGAGTGAGACAAGTATGTGTAATCCTTAATCAGTTTGCATGTAAAGTACGCAGCATTGCTCTCAACTGAACGTTTAGCAAGTGATGTTAAAGCAGCAGTCCCACTGCGGTGGGTGTGGTTTTTATTTATTTAGCCTTTAATATGTGCATCAATACAATCCACACAATAAGTAACTAGCTAAGTTGCTGATCGATCCATTCTCCTGTGATTGATCAGCGAAGATTCGGTTCGGGGGTTCAGTAAATCTGTGAGTGCAGCTGAAGAGGACCAAAGATGCAAAGTTCTGTGGGGAAGATCATGTGACCAGGCAGTACCTAGATACGATTGATGTACTAGATGTCAGGGCTCAAAGGGGTGGGCCAGAGCCTTTTTCAGAAGAGGAAGGGGATGTGACTTTGTAAATGGTTGCTATAGAAACAAAATGTTTGCTACATTATAATACATTAAAAATGTCATTTAGAGTTGTTGAGAAAATACTTTTTTATTTTTTTTGTTTTTTTCAATAATAACGTAAAGAACTGACTCGGTCTGCAGCTTTAATGATTGATATAAAGCAAATGATTCTGCCGCTTGCTGAGCCTTCAACTAATGATATTGTATTTATCTTTCAGGTTATTCTCTGTCATGTACAGTGTGTGTGAGTTCCAGTGGTACATCCTGCACAGGCCCCTCTATAACCTGCCCTGCTGATCATGTTTGCATGTCTTCATACACCGTAACCACAGCACGTATGTTAAATTATTTTAAAGCATTATTGCTGTTCTTTTATTTCAGAGGAAAGACAACTCGATACATTTCATCTCTCTCATTGGGGGAGGGAGAAGGTGATGTCCCGTTACTGCGAGCTCTGAGAAACTGGAGCGTTCTCAAACCCCTGTGATCACATAATCAGATCCGTGCCACATTATATATCGTACATAGCATGATGCTGCGTGTTAACATTAATCTTGTGTAAGAAGTGATTAACCCTTTCATTGGTAAAGTGGGTTGGATATGTGCTGTGTCTGTCGGTTAATAAGAATACTCTTTCATACTTTGTCTATAGGCGGAATAGATATAGTTGACGTCTTAAACAGAGGCTGTGAGTTACAAAGCAAGTGTGGCATGTCTGGGAGTGTTAGCATTGCTGACGGCAAGATCAAGATAGGTGCCACCTGTTGTACCAGTGACAACTGCACTCCTCCCATACCCACCTGTAAGTGCCTCTCTCATTGTTCACTTTACCTCCAAGAATCCACCAATCTCTGTCATATTTACAACTTTCCCTTCTTTTATACCACCTGTCATTGGATGCCTGGTTGTTCTGTTTATTTAGAGAACCTACATGCTGTCCCTGAACTTGTTACTTTACACATTCTGTGTCCTTCGCCCTGTATCTTGCTGCTTATTTCCTTTTATGTATCTCGCAGGTAATTACAACATGGGTTTGTCATTGTCACTAATGTGCAGTCCTTCAACTGACAGGTTAATGACACAATTTCAGAAACTACTTGCTGTCTCGTAGTTGTTGGGATCATTGGAGTTTTACACTAGGATACACTGTAATCACACTGCACCTCAAATAGAAATCTTCTTAGCATCTGATTTTCTTCCTGTTCCTCTCAAAGTGCCAGCTGATAACCATCAAAGGAATGGAGTGACGTGCCGAACCTGCACCTCTGCAGACTCGGACTGGTGTTACACTTCAGATACCATGGGTTGTACTGGGGATGAGAAGATGTGCCTTCTCCAAACAACAACAATGTCAGGTAATCACAACAGGGGTTTATTCACTATTACTGCCATTTTACTCCTCTCATTGGTTCATTACACTAGGCAGGTGGGGGGGGGGGGGGGGCTCTGCAGCTTCGCCTACCTGGTTTTCGGCGACACGTCACCATGGTAACCTGGTGTCACGTGACATCGTGTATGATGTCACATGACCCCGCAATGTCATCTGACGCCAGAGCCGAGCTGGAGTGGGCGTGAGCAGGCAGGAGGGCGCAGGAGCAAAATTTTGCGCACTCCTGCTCTACACTATAGTCACATTGCAGAGATCCTCCTTTACTGCACAAACATTGCTCAGTGTCTCACTGCACTGTCATGTCCTGTATGTGTATTTATATTGTGCGTCTAATGTACACATCACTTTACTAAAGACCATTCAATACAGGGAGTTATAATGCAATAAGTGCAACAACAAAAAGGTAAATCGGACAAAGGAAAATCCCTGCCCCAGAGAGCTTACACTCCAAGTAATTAAACTTCTATTTGGGAACTGCACCCAAACCTTGCATGTGCCAGTGTAATTTTTGTCTGAGGGCCAGATTGTATGGACAAACCAGTGCGGTCATAGTAATCTCTTACTCACATCTGATCCATGCTGCTCACTGCTTGTATTATTCTACCCTGAGGATACAGAGTAATTGCACACTACAGATAAAACACAAGTTACTCTGATTATAAGGCACAGTGACGGCTTGCTGCATTTACATATTGGTTTTACTGCACATTATAACCGTTCTTTTTCTCCCTGCATTAGTTACATTGGGAGTTCCCAGCCTAGGTGTTACTTACTACACTGGGATTGTAGTGTAAATAACTGCAGGTACATCCCATAATCTGTCAGGTGTCTTTAGTTATCTCCTCATTGCAATCACATGAATAGCTGCAGGTGTCTTGAATCACCTGCAGCTATTCATGTGATTACACTGGGGAGATGGTTCCAGACATCTCCAAATGTACAATATAGAATAGAGACGTCTGTATACTTTTTTTTTTTTCCTCCTTTTGATACACTATTATTGAATTGCTTTATAGCTTTTTGCTTAGTGTAACTGTGTTGCCTAATTACTTTCCTGGTATGCAGGGAAGAATCATATTTTGATGCAGTTCCTAAACATTACATGCGGCCTTAATACATAGTTCCAGTGTAAGTTGTCAGGTGAGGGCCAGTTTGTATGGACAAGTCGGTGTGATCACAGTACTGTTCCTCACATCTGATCTATGCTGCTTATACTATTGTATACTGAGGTTAGAGTAATTACACGCTAAATAAGCACAAGATCAGCTACAGATGTAGCAAGACTTGCTGTTTTCGGAACTGTGGCATTGCCACACCAAAGGATAAACGCCTCTCCGTTGTGGCAGCCACTGTCTTCAGCACCACAGACTTGTGTTTGTCCATAGCGCTGGGGACAGGAAGTCTTCGTACATCTGTTCTTTTTCTCCCAGTATTAGTTACATTGTAAGGTCACAGTATAAGTGTTACTTATTACATTGGGGTTGCATTGTAATAACTCTGCATAGACAATCTTCACTGCCATGGTATAGGGTCAGATACAGTTACAAGTATTCATTTGCAAAGCGTCACTGGGCCTTCTGGCTACAACAGATTAATAGTGCATGAATATTGGGAAGCTACTAACACTCTGCACTGGCATTACTGTAATTACGCTTATGTACAACATCTATTTTTCTCTACAGAACCTATATCAAGCAATGTGGCCATACGTGGTTGTGCCACTGAAAGTATCTGCAATGTTGGTAGCCAAAACGTGAGCAGCAGTGGCGTAAACCTACGTGTAACGTATAAATGCTCCAATAGAAGTATTGGTCTACACCCAAGATTTTTCTTGACGGCTGTGGCTCTTTTGCTGATTAAACTTTTGTCTTGGGACAATTTGTAGAGAAGCCAATACGATGTATTCCCGTGTTACACGCTGATAATGTTTTGATTTCTAAGTACATGCGGATTATCAGGTATTAAGATGTTCCTCCAATTCAGTGTGCACTCACTCACTCAATGATATACAACAATAGTTTTTTTTTAACATTGTGAGAACTGTGGAACTGATTAAAAATGTATGGACACTGGATACATAGGATGTATGTCAAAATATTATAGCTATGGTGTGTGGGTTTTTTGTAATCACATATATTAACTGTTGGATTATGAAATGTAAAATTGATAATGTATCATATCTGCCATTACCAGAGCTTTCCTGAGATATTTGGTCATCTCCCAGTAAACCCGGAGGCTAACATCCCTGATTTCTTTATTGCATATCCAGATTTTGTTTGTTTTTTCCTGTGACTTTATGTACACTAGCAACTTGGAAGGCTTAAATCTCTGAAATTGTGGTATTCAATAAAAGCTATGCAAAAATAAAATGTGTATTCCATCTGAATGTTAAGTCCAATAACTTAGTTAGTCGGGGCTCTCATCCTAGGAGGCCCCTACAATGGGTCAAGTACTAGAGACGAAAAGAATACGAATGGGCACATTGGACTCTAAAATTTAAAAAAAAAAAAAAAAAAAAAATTTCATGCCATACACATATATTTCTCAAGGCCGGAGGAGTCCTGCCTAGTAACAGGATGCACATTAAACACCTTTACATTGTAAGGCAGGGGGCGCAAGTGGAGGTGGGGTTGGTGGTTTTTTTTTTGTGTTGAGGTTGGGATGGGTTTAAGCACTAGGCGGTTACCCAAAGCGGCAATAAGGATTCAATGTAGCTGCCAATGGGAGACGGGCTGTGTCTGGGTCCCCCACTGGCGATCCTAATGTGATAGATCCATGGGGGTGCCTCCAATGAGGGGTAATGCTGGAGGCCAGTGACACTGGTGTGGGCCCTCTGACAGGCACAGAACTATATCACCCCTCCAACTATGGAATATATAAACACCTATAAATGTGTGTAATTTGCATTCATATTAATGCCCAATATTAATTAAAATGCGGAGGGGACGGTAGCACAAGGCTGAAGTAATATTTGTCACCCGTGCTAATTGAGATTTGATGACATACTTAATGTTCTGCGGGTAAGTGATTGTGTGAAAAGGGCCAATAACTGACCACTCCGCAGGACACTTTAAATGAGTAGTCTCCTCCCCCCCCTTCGCCTGCAAAGAAAAAAAATTCCTGTCTCCTCTCTATTCTGCCTCCCCGCGGTTCCAAGTAATGCGCACGTCGCTTGAGGCATGTTTACCTCTGGATTAATTATTATATAATTTTTTTCCCCCGTCCCCATTCAATAAGTGCATTGATGCAATTGACACACTGACAAGTGATGAGCTAAGTTGCTGATCGATCAGGATTTGTCTGGGGGTTTAATAAGTGCTGCAGAAGAGGACCCATGCTTCAAAGTTCTGTGAGGAAGACCACGTGACCAGGCAGGCACTAGATACAATTGTGCACTGCTAGAGAGAGAGGGCAGAGAGCCAGAGCCTGTCTCAGAAAAGGGAGGGGATGTGACTTTGTAAATGCTGGTTACATTTAAAGACTTTTATTTTTTTACATGCTACAAGTATTCTCATAGTACAGAATTGATTTATTAAAAAGATGTAAGATATTGCTTGAACTGCAGCTTTAAGAGGAAGTGAGGCGTTCCAATGTTCTCTTTGAGCAAATGTTACACTTTTTTTTTTTTTATTATTAATTGTATATAAGGACCATCACCTGTGTAATACCATTGAAGAAATGCAAAAAAAAAAAGCTACATAAGTTTGAATTATCTGGGCTATTTCAGATAATACGTGTATGTAGAGGTATCAGTACTGTTTGCCGAGCTTCAATCAAAAATGAAAAGACCATACCGTTCTGTGGCTAACAAAATGCTTTTATTTATGCGAGCTTTCGCGATACACTGATCTCCTCGTCTGGCGATGGTACAGTAAATAAAGCAAGCAAAGGGTTTACTTTAAAACAGTGTCTCTTGCAATGTTATCTGTACTTGTCCCTCCCCTGACTGTAGATGCGATTTATGGCTAGAGGTGTTAAATGGTCCCTGAATGTTAGTGTGTGTATATGTAAATATAAATGAATGAAGAGCCCACAGTGTATGCAGCACTTTACAAAAGGTGTGTGTGGAGCGGGAGTGTATATCAATGGTGTGGAAATGAGTGTTGCATTACTAAAAGTGTGTGTAGTTACTATGTGGTCCCTAATGGTATTTAGGGATGGAATAACATGGAGCACATAACATGAATTGTATGTGTAAGAGACAGCTGTTTGTGCATACATATAGCACAGTATGTATAGACATGGCCATCAGCACTCATGGGAAGAGAGTTCACTTGTGTCAGTAATGACTCAAAACTTCAGTCTCTGTTTAGGCCACCGCTAAGTGTCCCGAACAGATGCATAAATTTGTATTCATGCAACCGTCTCTCTTTCGGTGTTCTAAGATTACCTTTGAGTATGGCCACCTTCAGATCGTTCATATTATGGCCGGAGTCAGAGAAATGTTCGCCGACAGGACTGTCTCTTGTTCTACGAGTGATGCTGTGGCTATGCAGGTTCATTCTCTTGTTTAGCCCCTGTCCCGTCTCACCTATGTAGTAGTAGCAGCCCCCTGGGCATTTCACGCACATGATGCGGTACACAACATTGCTGGAGGAACAGGTGAACCTTCCTTTGATTTTGTACTCCTCGATCCCTGTGTGGTATTTGTATTGTGCCCGCTGTGTGGAGCATTGCACAGGTTTTGCATCTTGTGTCCTGGCATGGTCTCGTCCCGCATTCAGTTGTACTGCTGAATACTTTACTCCTCACTATAATTTTTTTGATTTATGAGGTTGTCTGTATGATAAGGGTGTTTCAGGGAAGACCTGTTGCAGTCTTGTAATCTTCCTGGAGGATGGGTTGTAGTTCCCTGGCGATCTTCGTAGGGCTTCTAGGTGTGGGTTATGTGACCACCAAAGGTACCCTGTCACTTGTCTCTTTCTGTTTGTATTCAAGGAGATCACTTCTTGGTATTCTGGTGGATTTGTTGGTCTACAATTCTGTGGTTATATCCACGGTTTATGAAATCTGTTCTCGGGCCTGTAATCCGCAGGCCTGTCTGCTGTGTCGAAGCATATCTGGTTTTATTATATGGCTTGACTGTATATTGTTGCATGCTTGGTGTGTGTCGGGTGGAAGCTGGTGTCCCTCAAATAGCTGACTCTGTCTGTAGGTTTGCGGTATAGAGGTCATCTGTAATTCTTTATGGGGATGTCTAGGAAATATAGTTCGTCCGGGGAATGGGTGAAGTTGATGGTCGGGTGGAACATATTGAAGTTCTCATGGAACTGTAGGAGGTCCTGTTCGCCAAAGGTCCAAATCGGGAGGATGTAGCGAAGGAATGTAAGCGGTTGCAAGTGACAGGTGGAAAGAAAGTCAGTCACTTTCCAGTTTTGCACAGAACATATTGGCATACTGTGGCGCCATCTGACTGCCCATAGCGGCCCCGGTTGTCTGGAGGTGTGTGTAATTTCCAAATGTGAAGTAATTATGGGTCAGAATAAATTAGATGCCTTTAGTCTCTGTGAGTGGCTCCTGCGGTCCCAGAAAGTGTCTGCAGGCTGAAATCGTGTGTGTGTGCACGGCTTAACCCCCTTATAACGCTGTGCTTGGGGTCCAAAGAATCACTGCGTTATAAGCGGGTTCACGTTGTAACAGATCGCGCTATAACGTGTATGCGTGTGTGTCACTTTATAAATAAAAACATGGATGTTAATTAGTGAGGGACAAATATGCTCCTTGTTTTTCTTTTTGTGTTCACATTATTATTTTTTTGTATTCCCCCCTAGGCCTATGGGAATTGGAAACCTAATAAAAAAAATAATTCTGCAATAAAATTGTGTCTTTCATTTTTAAGTGCTGATCCCTCGTGTTGCTGTTTAGTGCACAGGATCAGGCAGTTTGAAGGCGAGTACAATAGAAAACCTACATTACCAGCAATGCTCTTGTGATACTGTAGGGATATCAAAGGGTAGAAGATATGGGAGCACACATACCAAGTGTACCTCTGCTTACATCTGCTTTGTTTGACTGATGCACCAATTTCTATACCCCACAATTCATTGATCTGTAAAAGACTCCAGATGCCATGACAAACTGTAGATGTCTTGTCACCCACGTGTCACTTTCACTTGCCAGAAGACCCTTCTTTGATTGGATCTTGGATAGGGTTTAATTTCATTTCCAATCAGATATTTTGGGTGTGATTCTTGATAGTCGATTTTGATTTAAAGAAATGTAACACTTATTGTAATAAAAAAAAAAATATATATATAAATATAATCTCATACTACCCCTTACCATCCATAGCCAGAGCGGTTTAACCGTACCTTGCTGGACATCCTGGGAACTTGAATGCGTATACTGTACCTTGACTGAGGAAACCATTTTTTTCACCATACTATTTTGTTTGGTCATGAGGCATAAATACCCATTGGATATCTGTTATGTTTACACTGAAAAACCATGATGTACAGCTCTGTTCAATATGGACTAGCAGGGGTTATCTCTTGTAAAAGGAGCTGTGATCACATCAAGAGTTTGACAATGGAGACTTGGACACTGTTATGGGATTTTGCCCAATGTTGGGGAATCAGGGAGTGGTCCACTACCCGCTGAGGGGACTTTCTCAGCAAGAGAGCTGCAGGGCATACAGCTTTATCTGTATTGTGTGATGTACCTGCTGATATTTGGGCATGCTATTTTTGGCTTCCTGGTTCACCTTCAACCCCAGTAATCTCATAAACCGGGCCTGGGGCCATGTGCAGAGACCAGGACTATTTTTCCAGCCCAGATTGGCTGTCATCTCCCTGATTTGAGAAAGGGGAATAACTACTACTCCCTAGCTTCAAGTTAGTTGTCCTGAAAAGAGCTCAGTGTGCTGCTGATGGGGGACTGGCAGGGCCCCTGTAAAAGAAATGGCTGTCAGGGAGTCACCAGAAATGAAAAAGGTAAGGAACCCTCCATGCAACCTGAACCCTGATGGAGGGGGGGAGGGGACGAGCCATACCGGGAAGGAGCCCCGCAACAGAAGCGCCCCCGGCGAACCTTCCAACTTGACAAGTCTCCCCCACAACAGGTAAGCAAGTGGTCCTCACACTAGCTCAGATGTGTACTCAAACTTGTGAAAAGTCCTGCTCCAGCGGAGACATGTAAGCACTCCTGGTACCCCCTCTTAAATGAAGTATTGTTCCTCCAGAGTGTGTGCTTGAGCATTGAAATCATTTGAAAATAGAAAAGCAGATGGGTGAGGCGAGGCACTGCAATGGCAATGGGGCTGGAGGCAGTATGGTACAAATGTAGATTTAAAGGATACAAATGACATGAACAAACAGGAACGGAACAAGAATCCTCTGCGGCGTTTCTCGCTCTATGGCACTTTGCCTCGCCTCGCCCATCTGCTTTTCTACTTGCATATAACTCATATTTACACTAAAGATAATTTCATTTAAAAGTGTCTGTGTCAAATGGAAATTGACAAAAGGAATGTTTTTGTGTGAGTCAGTATTGTTGTTTTCTAATATTCTAATATTTTAATATTCTTCCAAATTAATGTAACCCATATTTCCCCCCCCAATCGCAGATAGGGTGCATATGACGAGAATCTATATGTATTACCGGTGTGGTGCTTTACCTGTTAGGCTCACAGGAGGCCTGAGCCTCCGCCAGTGAGAACCTGGGGTGTATCCTCTGGAACAATACTATATGGTACAGCGCCTCCACCTGCGATGGCTCCCAGCAGAGCAGGAGTTGTTCCTCGCAGGACACATTCAAATGAACATATATATATATATATATATATATATATTATATATTATATATATATATATATATATCTATATATATATATATATATATATGTGTATCTAGTGTATCTGTTTACTATATGGGCAAAACAATAAAATCACATAACTGGGCTATACCCTTACACCTCCCCCAACACCGTGTACCCAGAGTCCCACGAGTCCTCTAAGAAACCCAAAACCTATAGGTGGGATCAGCGCCTGATGTACCGGTAGGTTAGTGCACTTAAAATACGATACCTGCCCCAGTGCTCCAGCACCTGGGGCTGCAGACACTTCACAAAGGATCCGCCGCTCTGCGATCTCCTCAGCGATGTCCTGTAACTCTGCCTGGCGGTGGGTGGCTCCCGAATGGAGTGATCCACCTTTAGTAAGTCTCTTATCTCTGCAGCCGCAGAGAGTGATTCACATTCACAGCAATACCAGGAGATCCACTCTTCCTGGCTGTACCCTCACTTGTCTGGGTTCTATCCTCCCTAAGTCTTCTGGTCAGAAAGCGTATTGCACAGCAGATGCTAATGCCAATTATTGACTATGGAGACGTAGTATATGGCTCGGCAGCTCAAACCCACCTTCGCAAACTTAACACCCTCTACAATTCAATTTGTCGTTTTGTTCTCCAATGCAACTATAACACACATCACTGCGAAATGCTCAAAGAACTAGATTGGTCATCACTCGAGTCTAGGCGCAAAGTTCACCTTTCCTGTCTTGCCTTTAAATTCTTTATGGGCAGCTACCCAGCTACTTGAACAAGCTCCTCACCCCTTCCACATGCAGCACCTATCACCTGAGATCAGACTCCAAAAGACTGTTCATGGTCCCAAGGCTCAACAAAGTATCCGGCTGCTCCTCCTTCACCTACCGTGCACCCCAAAACTGGAACAACCTACCAGAGACTCACATCCACCACCAGTTTAAGTTCTTTCAAATCTAAGGCTGTCACACATTTTAATCTGGTCTGTAACTGTTTCATACGCCCATAATATATATTATTTTTAACTGTGCATGCAATGTCTTGTAAACAATGTATACACTGCTCATTATGTAACTGTATTTGTAAACGTATTATTTGTCTTATCTCTGTGCCCAGGACATACTTGAAAACGAGAGGTAACTCTCAATGTATTACTTCCTGGTAAAATATTTTATAAATAAAATATTTTATAAATAATACAGGACCCTGTCCCTGTCTAAGGGGAGTCCATGTAGTAACCACAAGCTGAGGTGATTGGGGCCTAAGGGAGAATGTCTGGCCTAGTGTATGAGCCACTTGTTCTCTACACTTACCCAACCTCCCCTGTCTGTGTCCCAGCTTCCTCATTGCAGCACACAACAATGTATCTTTCCTCTCAGGGAAAGCTGTAAGCCTTATTGGCTCCCTGGTGTCAGATGGCCTGTCTGCCTCTAAGCATTCTGGGTGCAGTAGTCCTCCATGACCCTCTTTTCTATTGGGGCCGCGTGCGCGATCTGTAATGGCCGCCGCTACTCTCCGCTGAGCCTGCGCAACATTGTAATGGCCGCCGCATCACCCTAACTGCACATGCGCGACTGTGGGCCGTCCCTGCGCTACAGAGCGCCTCTGCTGCCACTTCTCCTTTACCAACATGGCCGCTGCGTCGCTACTGCGCATGCGCGAACCTCCGTGACACAACCAAGATGGCGGCACCCTGCCTCCGATGCCGCCGGGAGCCCCCGCAGCAGCGAGGGTTCGGGGGACATGGGGGGACCCTGCTACACTCTCCCACTGGTGAAAATACCAACGTCCCCGCTTGGAGGACAGTGTCACACAGCACAAAGTTATATAACAAAAATGCAGGGCATGATATATACAACTTATCACATGTGCTTTGTATGAATTGGTACACCACATAACAACCACAGTAATACCTGAGGCCAGCTGAGTGTTAGCTGTTTGCTGAGACCAATTGTGGGGTGCCCCTAACTGATAATGTTGGGGTACCTCACTTTGACTTTTGTGCGCCTCCGCCTGGGTATTCTCTTGGAGATCATACTCTGGGGCAACAGTCACTGGTTCCATACTACTTCCTCCCCCTGGTGGAAGGAACAGCACAGTGTCTCTTGGCCAGGCGTTTACCCGGCCATCCGCGTCGCGTATGTGGTATACAGGGAGGCCCTGACCTTTTCCTCTGTCCACCACATGATGAATAAAGCGCTCCATGTTGCGCATGAAGGAGGCAATAGTTACCAGAGTGGTCACAGCACAGTCTTTGTTTGCTCCATCAGCCACTTCTGAAGTGACGTCTCCTGGATACATCACGAGCTCTGGGTCTTGAGACAGATGAACTTGGTGATCCTTTGCGTAGAAGTAAGCGCCAAGCAGGGCCTCTTCACCGGATATCTCCATCACATCCTGCAGGGAGTAAAGGGTTGGTGCCTCACCTCTCCGCTGGTTGCTGACGGGTATCAGTTCATCTGGAACGCTGTCAGGTACCATCTCCGCGGCACTGGGCATCACGATGGGGCTGACTTTTCTCTTCGCCTGGATGATAGGCGGTAGGCACTGGTCCACTCGCACCACTGGACAGCAATCTTCTAACCTTAATAGAGACTATATTATATCAATCAAAGCATAATATGATGTTTTTGGTGTCACATGAGATAGATTCACAGATTCAAGGGGGAGCATAAAGGAAAAAACACACAAAAGCACAGAAAATCTAAGTGCAGGAGAAATGCAGGGTGGACAAATGTCAGCTCCAAAACTTGGCTCGTATAGAGTGTCTACTTACAAAATTGGTGTCACATGACCATTTAATAATGATATACAGTATCACAATTGTTGATTTTTGTCACACATATGCTCACATAATATATACGGTACAATCCCATATAAAATATATATCACTTCTTTTTCTTTTTTTTAATTAGCACGTTGTGCTTGAGGTGTACAGATTTATCTTCTTCAATATAAATATATACACAATGCTGTATGTGTAATAGTATTTTTTTTTATTGTTTATGGTGTAATTGTTTCTTGTGTTTATATAGGCCATTGGCTCTATTAGACACCTTTTGGTTATTAGGGCAAATGGCCAGTAGTGTAGAGGGGGAGTTATGTTTGTTGGGCGGGGGAAGGGATGGTGGGTTATGAGTGAGCTACCCCGGGGAGGGAGGTTAGGCCACCTGGGGGGATTAAAGGGAGAGGAAAAACACCCTTGTTTGTCATAGCGGTTGTACCTTTATGCCATACAAGGGGTAGTAAGGTAGTTAAGGTGTTTGTATTAACTCCTTGGTTACCTTAGTGAAAATGAAGGCATGCCTTCATGGCTACTATATGTAACATCTGAAAAGGCCCCAAAATGTTCTGCGACCTAAAAAACCCAGCGCTAAGTCCCCCGTTAACTTTAACTGCCTACTGGATATTATGCGTTGGGGTTTTTTTACACCTCTTTTGCATATCATTAACACTAACGCCTGTTAAAGTTAACGCCAGGCCGTCTTAGCAATAATAAAGACCTTAACGCTAATTTCGGGTGCTTTGAAGATCCTGGTAAGCACTAACTTCAGACATCATTAAGTAAATTACAGCGTTCTGTGGGATCTGGGCGGAAGAGCTCTGTATTTAAGATGGAAGATTTTGACAATGTGCAGAACCTCAGATAATTTGAGCTGTTGCAAATTGTGTTCCAGGACTATCTGGCAGCTGTAAAGTATGAATCATCCCTAAGGCGATACAGAATTGAAACAATAAAGTTGAAGCAATTATTGTTCTGCGCTATTATGTTTTCTCTGTTTTCCCTGGAGGATCGATCCGATACCAGACTATCGGTTATTGCCATAGGTTTATGTAGCCGTGCCATCTGTGGCTACTAGCTGGCTTCCCTAACGGCAGTAAGTCCTGGTATAAGCAGGCCTTGCCAGTAGTTATCATGGAGTTTTCCCCTTCACTTTTGGTACTGCACTTGAGTGACAGCATGGGGGTACATCCTGTTGTAGCTGGAACAATGGTGTGCTTGCCTTCTGGCTGTACTTAAGGGCAGGACCGCACTAAAGTTCGAGTCATTGTCCTTCCAACCCTGAGGAAGGCAGGTTACACGTGGGAGCCTGAGATTGGGGTCTTCCCATGTGCTCTTCCCTCGGGGGCGGAGTAGAGTGACCATACCTCTGTCTCCACTAGGGAGGTGGGGAAGAGCAAGGACGGCTGCGGGTGCCCTTGGCCTGTAGTGACGGTCCAGGGACCATCTCCAGTCATAGCTGAGAGTAAAGGGACTGTATCCGGCAGAAGACTGCTGAGTAGCTGTTGTGTTACTGCAAAGTGTGTAGTAATAAACCGTTCCTGTTTTGCAATATACCTACTGCCTGGTGTGTGATCTAATTGGGGGAGGGGGGAGTTACAGTTCTACTGTGGGAGATCGCCTCCAATTCCCTGGAGCCTACAGCAGATGGAGGTGCTGCACTGCTAAGTATTACGTGGGGTATGGACTGTTCCTGTGTCCCAAAGTCATCGCGGACGACTCAGCCCTCTTGTTGCCAGCAGGTATATGCACCACATACCCAGTAATGGCCCTGATCTGCGATTGAGGGAGGGGTGGGGGGGGGGGGGAACTTTTACATTTAGAAAGGGTTTTTTCCTCTGGGAATATGTGACTACTATTCCTATACACCCCATTCCCAGAGCTCCAACAGCACATACTGCATTGTGTTGTTGTTTTTTTCTTGTTCTATCTTGGTACCCCATTGCACCCCCCTGTTTTGGATAATGAATGATAGGGGGGGGGGGGTGATATGCAATAGGAGTTCCTGTGCTATAGCAAATGAATGAATAACCTCATAGTCCCACAACTCTTCCAGCGTACAAGGACATTTAATTAATGGTACTAGAACTTAGAAAGGTATAAACCAGCGGTGGCCAACTCCAGTGCTCAAGAGCCACTAACACTCTAAGTATTGGGAATATCCCTTTTTCAGCACGTGGCTCAACCTGTGCTGAAGCAGGGATGTTCTTTAAATATGACCTGTTGGTAGCCCTTGAGGGCTGGTGTTGACCACCCCGGTATAAACAAACATTTTTTATTTAAACAAAAAACACTAATGATAGACAGCACTCAAATAATATACTGCTGAGCAAGCGCAAATGGCAGGGTGCAAACTAAAGGAACAAAAAGAAGGACCCAATTCCTCCTAAATAATTACAAAACAGTAATAATAGTTCCAGCACTCACTGACTGATAAAAATAAATCTGAGAAGGTAAATGCCAAATCGAAAAAGTATTTAATATCTACACAAGTTAAATACACGGAGTGATGTGACCAATACGCGATAATCTAAAATACACAATGAAAACATAGGTAGTACAAAAAACGGTGAAAGGGAAATGAAAAAGCAAAATGAGGAAAAAACCAGGGGCGGGGGCGGGGGGGGCAAAAAATGGGGATAAACAGGGGGGCAACATTTCGTGGACAAACCCCTTCCTCAGGCCCGTTCCCTCAAGTCCCCAAAGGGACACCGAGGTACTTCCCTTGCCCCAATGCCCAAATAACACAAGACTGCTGAGCAGTCACCCTTGCAGCAGGAGAGGAGTAGGGCTTGGGATTAGTGTGACCTATACCCTGTGGTTTGATTTTACACCTGTTATATTCTCTCTAGTGCTATATCAGATTGTAGCATTTATTGCTTTAAGTTTTTTCATGTACTTTGGTTGTTAAGGGTGCTGTCTTGTGTTATTTGGGCATTGGGGCAAGGGAAGTACCTCGGTGTCCCCTTGGGGACTTGAGGGAACGGGCCTGAGGAAGGGGTTTGTCCCTGAAACTTTGCCCTCCTGTTTATCCCCATTTATTGCTCCCCCCCCTTTGTTTTTTCCTCATTTTGCTTTTTCCTTTCCCTTTCACCGTTTTTTGTACTTGTAACCCTGTTTCCCCCCCAGTCACTACGGGAGTGTGAGGACTGCATGGGGGCTGGTTACAAGCGGTGTGGTGCGTACCTGTGAGGAACAGGAGGGCCTGAACTTCCCGCGATGTTGTGGGGGAGCCAGGACCGGGCTTCTGGGGTGGTAGCCTCCATATTATCTGAGTGGTGCAGCGCCTCCATCTTCTATACTCCCAGGGTAATGGGACAGGACCCCTCGGGTCCCAGGGTTATACTCTCCAAATCACACACAGTCTTTACGGGTGCAGAACAGTCTCTTTATTTGACAGGGCAACGATATCCCAATGATAAGGCTTCCAGCAGCCACAAAACAATAGCCAGTGCCAAGTATAACCTGCTCAACTCCCGTGACCTCTTCCTCTCCTTCCCTCCAAGTCACTCGGCCGACAGGATGGTCTGAGCTAGGGCTGCAATACCCCGTGGCCCACCCCCGAGGTTAGCCTCGAGGTGGGTCTTGAATTCTCTCCCCATCACCCCTGGCAGCGGAGTGAGGGCATTGGTCCACCAGTCTATGATTCTATCAGTAGGATGTGTGAAGACGGCGCTACTGCGCATGACAGAACTGCTCAAAGTCCCGGATGAGGCAACAAACTTTATTGACACATAGGCAATGGGGCTACACCACGATCTCCTCCTCCTACGCGTTTCACCCCTGGGAATGGGGCTTCGTCTTGGACTGAGGAGACGTGGTGCTGCCAGAACATTTAAAGTAAAAAGCCCGCGAAAACGGGTGAGTAGTAATTAATAATTAACCCCTTCATGCATAAACGTTTTTAACATAGTGTTAAGTGGGTATATCTTGTATCTTAAAGGGATAGCCTGTATGTAAACTAGCAACATGGATAATGCACATTATACACAGATTGAATTAAAGGCTAATCTTAGACATGAAGGTACTCTAAAAAGATACCAGCAACATTGCAAGAAGCCACCTAATAATCCCTTTAAACCTAGTTAATTAATCAACAGTATCCAGTTCCTGAATTTAAGGTGAGACATATTTTAAATGTAAACCAAACATTCACAGGTACAGAGTAAATGAATACTGTTATTGAGGTCATATCAGGGGTATAGGAGATGGGTGCAGATAGATGGGGGTGGGACCACATGTGCTGGGTAATGAGGAAGGGGAAAAGGGGGGAGGGCGGGGGGATGAGAGGGTAAAGGTGGGTGGGAGAGGTAAAGGAACAAGATACAGAGCATGACCAAAATTTAACTATTATGTATTTTGATAATGTAAAGAAGACTTGCGGTATATTAATAAAAACGTCATGGGACTATAAGATGCATCTAAATTCATTATAACATTTATAAAAAGCAACGTAAGTCCCATTCCATGTTAAGTCCATTGGGTTGCAGGGTATTCAAAGTGAAAATCCAATGAGCCTCTCGTTGATACAATATTTCTCTCTGTCCACCTTTAAGCCCACACTTAAAAACACCTGTCTTAAAGAAGCATATGAATAGCACTGGTAATCCTGGACACATGATACATAAAGCTTGGCCCCTGCAGACGCACTTACTAGAATTCCCTCCTACTGTCGCTATATGTTCCCTACCTACCATTAGATTGTAAGCTCTGTGTGTGGGTAATGAGGAAGGGGAAAAGGGGGGGGGGATGAGAGGTAAAGGTGGGTGGGAGAGGTAAAGGAACAAGATACAGAGCATGACCAAAATTAACTATTATGTATTTTGATAATGTAAAGAAGACTTGCGGTATATTAATAAAAACGTCATGGGACTATAAGATGCATCTAAATTCATTATAAACATTAAAAAAGCAACGTAAGTCCCATTCCATGTTAGTCCATTGGGTTGCAGGGTATTCAAAGTGAAAATCCAATGAGCCTCTCGTTGATACCATATTTTTCGGTCTCCTCCGCGAGGAGGTAAAGGATATGTTCAATGGCTAAACATTGGAATGAATTAACTGAACCCAATGGACAGGTGTTGAAGTGTATAGGTACTGGGTGTACATTATCATGGTTGCGTATAAGTCTCAGGTGCTCTAAAATGCGAATCTTGAGTGCCCTAGTTGTGAGACCCACATATTGTTTTTTACAACCACATTGTAGGACATACACTACAAAAGATGTTTGACAGGAAATGAATGATCTAATTTTGAATTTACGCGACTCATCAAAATTGGGAAAGTGTGTTGATTAGTCATATGTGTACAGATGCTACAGTGGCCACATGTTGAATGACCCTGCAAGTGGGGAACAGCGATCGTCTGTTGTCTTTACGAAAACTCGACCGAAGCATGCTCGGTGACAGTACATTGCCTAGTGTTGCAGCTTTCCTGAAGACTATGCGTGGCCCAGTACAAGTCATTTTATGTAGAAGTGGGTCCATAGATAATGTGACCCAGTGTTTCTGGATAATGGCCTAATGGCATTGGCTTGTTCACTGAAATTTGTAATGAAGTAGGGTGTATCGGAGCTGTTTAGCAATATGTCTGTGTCGGATTTTTTGATGTCCATTTTAATCAATAAATCCCTATCTGCAACCAATGCCATTTCATAGGCCGTATCTAGATCTTTTTTGGCGTATCCTCTTGCTAGGAATTGTCCCTCATCACCCGCCCTTCGATCAAAAAAACGCACCGAGGGTGGAACAGTTCAGCCGTAAAAAGGAGAACTGGCCCTCGGAATGCCCTTGATCAAAGGGCGGGAGTGACAGCTTTTTGCATGGAGTAAAGAGTTCCTTGCATTTTCTTTCTGAAAATGTCAGATTGGTCTTATTGTCGATGTCAAATAAAGGCTGAGATCGAGGAATTGTATTTGTGTGCATCACACACATGTGTAAATTTAAGATTTAATGTATGTCTGCCAAATAGGTAAGAAAACTCTTGGAGATCTCCTCTCCACCACTCCAGATCAAGAGCAGGTCATCAATATAGCGTTTGTAGAACGCTATATGATGCCTGTACGGATTGGAATCTCCAAACACGTGGGAAGCCTCCACCAACCCATGAACAGTTGGCATAGGAGGGGGCAAAGGAAGTCCCCATAGCTGTCCCACGTGTTTGGAGATAAAACTGGCGGCCAAAAAGAAAATAGTTGTGAGTGAGTGAAAATCTAATACTACCAAAAGAAAAGCGTGTGTGCAGGGAAAGGGGGGAGTGTTCAGTGAGAAGAATCCACAGCTGTGAGCCTGTGGTCGTGGTGAATGATATTGTATAGGGAAGTAAATCCAGTGTAACCCAGATGTAGTGTGGGTGCCAAGTGAAAGGTGATAAGAGTGATAAACATGCTTGGTGTCTAAAATGTGAGAAGGTAAAGTGTATACAAGTGGTTGTAAAAAGTGATTATGTATTGAAAGGTGCTCTCCCAGGGACCCTATACTAGAAATGATTGGTCTCCCAGGTGGTGAGTGAACTGTTTTGTGAATTTTTGGGCAGATGATGAAAGATTGGAATGATGGGATCTGGAGGGTTGAGGAAGTCTCGTTAGAAGGTGAGAGAATGTGTAAAATCACCTTCATCCATGAGTTCAGC